>WAAB01004939.1:0-21097 GCA_013389865.1 Piaya cayana
TTTCATTATTTGATTCTCTACTCCTGATGCTGTCATTCATCTCTTTCTCTGCTCTACCTGAAGAAGGTTGTAGTCATCTGCACTGTGCGTGTGTCCCTAGGGTATCATGGAAAGTCAGGTGTAGTTGGCCTTATTCCCTACCTGTGGGCCTGGAGTTCTTTCTCACAGCA
This sequence comes from Piaya cayana, assembly GCA_013389865.1. Taxonomy (NCBI): domain Eukaryota; kingdom Metazoa; phylum Chordata; class Aves; order Cuculiformes; family Coccyzidae; genus Piaya; species Piaya cayana. Next base: position 171 of record WAAB01004939.1, read on the forward strand.
GTCCCGGGAAACAAAGTGCAGAAAAAATCTTGGGTTTGTGGCTTGGAAAGCTGCTGTTATAACATGAGTCAGTTTCGTTTTGACACTTATGGGTATCTCACACTTGTCAAACATCATTGAAGTTTCCCAGGTATTTCACTAGGCCCCTTTTTAATGTGTGCAGAGACAGCCAGGCTTTGTGGCTTTGTTTCTCTCCAAAATCACTCTTATCAGAATAATCAGAAGCTAGCGTGGGTGAAAAATAATTTGCTTAGCTATGGTCTCCAACCTATTTATTGGAACTATTTCCAGATTATATACGTAAAAAGATGCTTGTTTTACATGTGATGTGTCTATTTACAAACCATAGTATATAAATTTTGCTATGCCTAAAACCATTTTAAAAAGTGTTTTCCCCTTTAAGAAGGTAGTTTAAAAAGGCCTGTTTATAATTTTTTTTTGTCTTTTGTTTTCTTCACCTAATCTTGTTCTGTGATGAGTTCTAACTTTCAATATTTGTTTTTAAAGTACTTTGAAAATTCTTGTGCTGCCATCTGGGCCTCAGTATGAAGTGGCCATAAAAGGTGAGGTGCAGTCTGAGAACAGACCTGTGTCTACAGCTCCCGCCTGCTCAGACATCCCACCCATCCTCTCCAACAAGCAGTTCATTGCCTGGGGAGGAGTAACACTTGGAGCATCAGCGTAAGTGTGAGCTTGGCAGCTGTTTGTATAGAATATCACATTAAGTATTTTATATTGCACTTACCTGAAGTAAAACTTTCTTACTGTCTCTGTTCACATTCATAATCCTCAAGTGATAAACCAAGCTCTTTGTGACTCAAGTGAAAGAAGCAATATATTCTAATATTTTTTTTTGGTGTGAGAATTTTTTGAAAACAAGCTGTGATCTCATTTGAGTTTGTTGTATTCTTCAAGACTCTTCAGTTGTCATTAAATTAACAGCTGATACTGTAAGATTGGTGTGTTATGTAAGTAAAAATGTAGCAGAAAAAGCTTTCATAGCAAGTTGATGGAAAGATTCTGTTTGGTCCTTTTGATACCCATCTCGTGCTAGAAATAAATCTCTGTGCTCATTTTTCTTGAATTCATCCATTAAGACTGGAAGACTCCAGTCTTGTGAATGTTATTTGACCATTGGAATAGCACAGGCTGTTATACTTCCCTGAACTAATTTATTTGAATTTGAATGCATTCCGATGCCAGATTTCTAGTGATGGAGAATCCGTTTCATCCCTAATAATGATCACTTTATCCCTCAGACTAGTTCTTGTCTGAACATTTTAGTCTCAAGTTTACAGCTCCAGTATTTCATAATTATCTATATGTACTTTGCAGCCTTTACAAAAGTAGCAAGTTTTGCACATCTCTGGACTTTTAGTATTACTTCAGGGACTTATCTGGTGTTGTTTTGATACTGAACTTTTTCAGTAATCTGATAATGTTCCTTGTTTAGAAATGATCCATGTTTGTAGCCAAGACACGTTTCTGACAGCTCTATTCTGTTTTGTTAAGACAGTCTATTTCTAACATAGTAGTTTTGGCTTTTTGATGTTTGGGAATTGCTTTCTCTTCCTGTATGCTGCCACCTTTTTATTTTTTCTGCCTCGTGCAAGTTAGCTTTGATTCACCATTGGCTTCCTGTAGAAGATAACTACAATTCCTGTTTTTCAGCCAGCAGAAGTTAACTCTAAGAAATGACTCTCCATCTGTAACCCAGCATTTAAGACTGTTGATAAGAGGCCAGGACCGAGACTGCTTTCAGGTTGACTTTCACTAAAATTTCTTTAGTCTTTGACAGCTATCAGAATAAGTTTGTAATAAGAGTGTCTGAATAAAAAAGGGGTTGTCCCATTATAAATGTCAGTGCCTAGCAGCCTGTGTGAGAATTTGCGCTGAGACTGCCAAGATGGCCGTGGTCGCAGAGCTCAAGCTGCAGTGGCAGCCTTAGGAAGAGCTGAAACCGTTACATTGCTGCGGTGAATTGCAGCTCAGTTTAGAGCTCTTGAAGCTGCTGCAGCACAGCAGAATCGATGCCTGATGGAGGAAACCATCAGTGCCTCTTAGTGTGGAACGGATTACAGACCTTGCTTCAAGGGATTCAGTGTACTTGAAGGTAGAAGGAAAGAAAGAACTGGAATTAGCATTTGGGGATTACCTTAACCTAGAGGGCTTTTTGTTACTTAGAGTGCATGTATTTATATCCCCTTTTTTCCTAGATGTTCAGATTGAAAATTTAAAGTCTTCAGTTGAGAAGGGGTTAGTACAGTGCTGATTAACCCCATTGTGGACTGAAAGCAAAAAACATTGTGCTTTAAAATGAGAGGCTTCTTGTGGGAATATAAATTATCTTGAACTTGGTCTTTCCTGTTGCATATCAAGCATTGCAACCTTAAATATGTGCCACTGTCGACTGGGTTAATCCATGTTTTGAAGAAGTTAATTTTGGGTTACTCATGAGCTAAGTCTTGCTACTATATGTTTTTCTTGTTGTAGACACTCACTTCTGATGTCTTTGTTTTTATAGCTGCAGAGTATATTTGGATCAGAAGAACGCTTAACTAGTAATTGGGAACTCAAAATCCGTCCTAAGGAAGATACTAACATATACTTGGTATTTACACCAACTCGAATAACTTGCTTCTCTGCAAAGCTGGAAATTAAACAGCTGGGGATTCGATCGCAGCCAGGAATTAAGTTTACTGTAAGAGTACCAACCTAATTTCTAATAATTTTGAACATACACATTTCATAGTTGTTAGAGGTCTAGCACTGAGCAGCCGTTGCTATTGAAAATCTGAAGTTTTTCAAGATATGCACTACACGTGTTTGTATTCTTGTGTGCTTGTTGAGGGTTGGAAGGAGAACACGACCTTCCGAAGGAGCTGGGAGGGGACACAAGGGGATATCTGGTACCGCACTGATGTCATGCTCGGTATATCAGGGGGGAGGGCTCACAGCTGAGCACAGCAGCTCAGGACTATTACTCGGGAGCCCATGGGACCTTGGTTTTCTGAGCTGTTGGTGCTGCGTAGCTTTAACTTTGTATGTTCTTTTATTGTTGTTGTTTTTCTCCTCCTTTTGCTCTTCTGTTTAATTGTTTTTATCCCAACCCAAGAGTTTAATCTTCATTGCTGAGTCTTCTCTCCCCATTCCACTGGGGTGGCAGGAGGAGTAAGTGAGTGGCCACGTGGTGCTTTGATGCCATCTAGCACTAGACCACAATGGCTTGTTTGAGACTTCATGTGCACTAAGTTTAACAATTTGAGCATTAGCCTCAGTTTTGTGTGCACTTTTTCCCCTTGTGAAAGAATATATATTTTTATGTGCTGTGTTAAAGGCAGCCCAAGATTCTAACTCCAGAGCTGTCAAAAAAAAATGTGACTTCTTTTGTTTTGTGGGTAGAGCGTTGAGTAAACTTAGGTGTTTTTTTTTCTGCGAAGTTTTTTCCGTTCACATTTTAAGCATTTTCATTTGTCTTATTGCAGCTCTGTATGTAGCTGCACAGAAGTTTTAATAAAATGTTTCTTTCATTTGAAGTACTGGGGGTTTTGATTATTTTTCTTCTTCCCTCTCCCCGCTCAGATACCGCTCTCTGGATATGGAGGAAAAAGCAATATAACTTTAGAAAATATTCAACAACTGTCAGGTACTTACATGGTAACACTGGATGGATTGTTGCATGCAGGATCCAGGAAAGCTTCCTTCTGCATAAGAAACACAGGTTCTCGCGCTGCCTATGTTAGGGCACTGTGCTTTGCAAACATCCAGACAAAAACAATTATGGATCCCCGGATAATGATGTTATCTCCAGAAAAGTTTGTACTGAGAGAAGGAACACAAGAAGTAAGTATACTTGATTCTGAGCAAGTTTTATTGCATCAAATTAAAATCCATTTTATCAGTGAGAATGTGTCTGTCCAGTTCTTTATTCAAAATGTTACGTGTTACATACTGTTTCATTTGTATTGCAGTAACTTTTTGGCTCATACTCCAGCAGTGCTAACAAGATTTTTCTTTGTTTTGTCTATTTATTTTATCAGGTGATTACTGTAACATGGACTCCAATAGAACAGGAAAAGAACTTGCATAAAGTAAATGAATTGTTATCAACAGTGTTTCTTTTTTGTGGAGATGAAATTTCTAGGCAGCAGTATCGTAGGTAAGGTGTCCTGTGCTGCTGTAACAGAGATAGATGTTTAATAAAAAGTTAACACTAGAGGTGTATGTACTGTGAGTGTGGTTTTATCGTGCTTCCAAAAACAGTGAGAACAAACCAAAAGACATGGATAGGGAGAGATCTACTAAGTCTTACATCTGGTAGGTGGTTTGGTGGGGTTTGGTGTGTTTATGGTTTAGTTTATGTACCATAGCTTCAACGCTTGTTACTGACTTTTGTATGAACTCTTCTTTCTGAGGCAACACTCGCTATAACTGAATCCTTCTCAAAGGGCAGAAACACTTAGGTAAAAGCTTTGGTTTACTGATCAACAGAAAGCACGTTGAGAAGCTGGATGCTTTGACATAGGTAGTGTTGGAAACTTTTTCTGAGTGAAATTACTTGCCACTCAGTTTATTAATCAGCTATTATGGCATTTGGTTCTTGATTGTGTTAGTCTAACTGGTTGTTTCTTGGTGGGAGCGTTTCTGAAGTCTTGCTTGATAATTTAAGAGATGCCAGTTTCTTAGAGTGACTGAGTAGTGTAAGCAGGTCAGACCCTGCTCTGTAATTGTGTACCAGAACAAGAACAGGTTTGGGACTTAAGGGCAGGAGTGTGAAATGAGTCATCTGCCTTGACTGCCAACTTGTGGCTCAAGTTCTTTACTCCGAAAATACATGTAGTCAGCCTGGTAAGTAGCTTAAGACCTGAGAGTTAGTAGTGCTGAGGTGTTCTTTCCACCTCCATGGCTTTTACTCTACTGGAGTGCCAGGTTTCCTCTTACTGACCTGTACCTTCCCTTTTTTCACAGGACTATTTATATCCTGATGCCTCCTAGTACTTTTTTGTCCTGTTGGCAGTCATGCTTCTTGGATTCATGCTCCTGCTGTTGGCTGGCACCTGCTGCCGATCTGCCATTGACTAGATAATTTTTCCTTCAAAAGGCTTTCACTCATGACTGGAATAGCATTCTCCTGCTTCTTGTGGTGCTTGAAAAATCACTCAGATGCCTGATATACTTACCAGAAATCTAAGTAGGTGTGACTGACAGCAGAGAACAAGTATCTTGGAAATACAAGTGTATCGTAGCCATTATTTCAGTGTTTCCTTTCAGTGTGCAGCAGTAAGGCAGGTGTTGCTTTAACCATTTTAAGATCCTGAAAAGATTTCAGTTTTAAACAAATGCTCACGGCTTTGAGCCTGGCGTATCTGAGAAATGATCAAGTTAAAATTATGCTGGATGATTGCCAATCTTATCAACTTTTTCAAACTGTTGTTTCCAATACTTTGTGTAATTTAATGACTCTTCTGTCTTTTAACAGAGCTGTGATGCATAAACCTGAGGTAGAAAAACACATAATCCCAGAAGACAGCTTATTGAGAAATGTTGTATTTGATGAAGAATTCAGAGGGGAACAGCTTGTGACAGAAGGTAAGCCTATGACTAGTTAAAAGACAAATGTAATGATTGTTTTGGCGTGGAGAAAATGTTATTTTAGGCTTGAATTATAGGGTTTTGTTCTGCTATTTCTTTTTTGATTAATGTAGTAGCAAGATTCTCAGTTGTCACGAAGGGCTGTGGATGTGGTATTCTTGGACTTCAGTAAAGCTTTTGACACAATTTCTCACAGCATCCTGCTCAGGAAACTCACCTCTGTCCTGGACAGGCGTACACTCTCCTGGGTGGAAAACTGATTGGCTGGAGGGCCCAGAGAGTGGTGGGAAATGGAGTTAACTCCAGCTGGAGGCTAGTGACAAGTGGTGTCCCCAGGGCTCAGTGCTGGGTCTTTCTCTTCAGTGTCTTTATCAATGACCTGGATGAGGGGATCAAATGCACGTTTAGCAAGTTTGCAGATGACACTAAACTGGGATGAAGTTGTTGATCTGCTGGAGGCTCTTCAAAGGGATCTGAACAGGCTGGACCACTGGGCTGAGGTTTTACAAGGCCAAATGCCAGGTCCTGCACTTGGGACACAACAACCCTGAGCAGCTCCAGACTAGGAGAAGTCTGGCTGGAAAGTGCCTGGAGGAGAAGGACCTGGGGATGTTGGTTGACAGCAACTGACCATGAGCCAGCAGTGGCCCAGGTGGCCAAGAAGGCCAATGGCATCTTGGCTTGGATCAGACACGGTGTGACCAGCAGTCAAAGTGAGATAGGCTGCAAGAGTTAAATATTTTAATGAGAAGTTTGAAAATCATTATTTCCTGAACTAAATGGAGTTTGAGGGGGGGATAAAGGAAACTTACAGTACTGGTCATCCTAAGGGAATAACATCTTTCCATATGACGTTTGTTATATATATGACACATTCTGATAGACTTTTTTAATGAGACTTAGCTTTAAGTTTCTAGATGCATGTAAATTCTAACTGAAAGTGCTTCTACAACAAATGTTGCTTTGTCCAATCTGTAGCTGAGCTGTAGAAGCTATGTCCAAATATTAGTAATTCTCTCTAGCATCTACGGCAGGGCAGTGAAAACAAGGGAATAATGTATCCTGCATGAGAAGCGGTCTGTTCTTCATTATGTCTATTCAACATGAAATGACTCAAAGCAAGGAGGAAAACTTTGACTTGATTATTAAAGGTTTTAATAAAACATTTTATTATTCTTAAATCATATTCTGGTGTTCCTGGCCTTTTGGGTATTTAAAGGTATAATGAGTTAAATAATGAAGTATTAGATTGAATACACGGAATAATGGGGAAATAGCTTTTAAAGTTGAATCCCTGTCTGTGAAGCATTACGAATGCGTTAGTCTTCTTTGTGAGACACCTTTAATTTGGCACAGAATCAGTCTATTATGTGTGGGTTTGTATAAAGGTGGAAAATACCTATCTTATAATTAAGCTTGAAATCTGTGTATTTAGTTTTGCCACCTCTTGTTTTAACGCACCTGATAGCTGAACTTACACTAAGTCAGTTTTTGAAGGTTCTTAGCTAACAGATTGTTAACTAGGTCTGTAACCTGACTCCGTTGTGTAATTTCTGAGTATTATACGTTTGTTCTTATTAGAATTGATCTATTACTCTTTTTAGTATGTGATATCCCACGGGGAACAAATGATATCCACCTCTTCTATGCAAGCATGCACAAGGTTATCCTTTCTGTGACTGGATGTTCTCTTGCTGATCGGGATAGATTTCAACAGTCTACTGAAGATCGTTTGGAATCTAACAGGTAATGCAACACCCCCCACCTTGGGATGTGCTGTCTTCCTGGATGAAGGTGTTTATTCTCCAAAAGTCTGAGGAAATGTCCTCCCAAGCTCTCACCCTGATCTTACAGTTAGAAATAAGTTAATGACTGAAGCCTCAGCTTTATGTAACTATCAAATAATGCTGAACTGAAGGGCATCTCATTTAATATCATGAAGATTTTAATGTCAGATTAAATTTGACTTGCTTTACCAGTGAACGAGCCGTCTTTGAGAATGGCTCCAAAGAGTATCTAGGTAGCTCTTCTCACCATTTTTCTCTGTATAGTCTGTTTAAACTGTTATGATAACTTTTAAACTATTCCTTCAACTGACATCACCCACTTTATCTGCAATTTCCCATTCTTCATCTGAAAAAAAGGATTGGTTTTTTTTCCATAGGTAATTCCAAATTGCATTTGTTGTTGTTGTAGTTTAGTAATAGGACTCAACCCCTTCACTACTTGTAATGAATTTTTCATGTCTGTGATGGAAATAGAGGTATATTAAGAAAGCTTTGTGGTCTTTCCCATGTTCAGTCCATGTACTGGTCTTTCCATGTAACGTGTGCTGTGCTCTTCAAAAGAATCATCAGTGCTGAGGCTTCCGGGTCCCCCATCGCTCCCGCTAATGAAGTGCTGCTTTATTGAGAGGATTTCTCTGGAGGACTGGCAGAGACCTGGTCTTTAAATGAACCCGTCATTTTTATTGATACAGGTGGCTGTAGTCTTTTGCAGCCCTGAAAAGGGAAAGAAACATCCAGATGCTGTATCAGCTCTATTAATGAGATAGTATAGCATAAAACCAAAATAAAGATGGGTTAGCGTTAACATTGTAAAGGATATATTTACATAGGTTATTTCTTGAGTCTTCGTGGTTTTTTTTCTTCTCAGAATCCTGTTACACAGGTGATGAAAGGGTCAGACCTAGACCTGTTGTGTTTTAACATCTACCTGTGTAGATGTCTTGGTATTAGTTTTCCCTGTTGATCTCCAGATGCTGAACACTTTCGGACATTTCACAGATTTATCGACTACCGTGGTGTTTGCCGGGCATAGCAGGATTGCAGAGTCAGAGGCTGGAAACCTCTGCAGCAGCGAGCAGGACATTTATTCTATTTGGTGGTTGTCAGTAGTTTGTTTTTTCCATTCAGTTGCCCCATCAGCTCTAGAATTGAGTTTGTTAACCTTGCTAAGCATCATGAGTATCTTCATTTTCTGAATAGACTGTAATTCTTAGAAGACATCTGAGTGTGTTAACTGCTAATCTGACTGTTAGGAAATTCCATATCAGGGAGTTACACAATCAGTTGCCTTCCTGGTTCTTAAGGGATGAATTCTCACAGGTATTAGTTCAGCTGCCCTGAACAGAGTCAGGATTATCAGAAGTGTTAAAAGTAGAACTAGAAATAATAGGAGGAAGAGTTGTATGTTTGCACAATGTTACATGGAGCAAAAGTTTTCTGGTTTTCCTTTAATTGTTGATTCCTGCTTGCATTATAATATTTAAGATCAAACTTGTTGTGACTTAAGCTTTTTAACTTCAGAAGATATCTTGAATCCTAAAATAAGAGCTTGCTGCCTTTCGTATATGAGCTTCTGCGCCATGTATTTCGGAAGCAAAGGTGTGACTTGCTAGGGCATGAAGGTGACGAAGGGCTGGGAGCATCAGTCTTACAAGGAGATACTGAGAGCTGGGTTTGTTTATTTTCAAACAGAAGAGAAGTCTCAGCAGGTGGAAGCGTGGGAGGGCATTTTATCAGTGTATATAAATACCTGCTAGGGGAATGAAGAACAGGAACCCAGAGTCTCCCTAGGGGTATCCAGTGACAGGACAAGAGGCAATGAGCACAAAATGAAATGCAAGGAACTTGATTTAAATGTGAGGAAAAAAAACTTTTTTGTTTTTTCCTGGTGAGATGGTCAGACGGTTGCCCAGATGGCACAGGTTGCACAGGGAGGTTGTGAATTCTGCTTCTCTTCTGGAGAGAAACCTGAAACTCAGCTGGACCCTGCTTTGAGGTGGGGTGTTGGACTAGGTGATCTCCACAAGTCCCTCCTGACCTCCAATATTCTGTGATTCTGTCAAGCACAGTTTGCGTAGCCTTTTTTCTCTTATACCTTCCTAATCTGAATAAAATACATTTAGAGAAAGCATTTTTACTTTACTGTCACCTGATGATAACTGTTTATTCTCTTTTAAATGGTACCTTCCACTTAAATGTTGTGAAAAATCTGTGTTACAATACAGCCAGTGAATTCATTATTTTCATAATAGTGAAGAATTGAATTAAATTGAAGGCACAGGTCAAGAACATTGTATTTCAATATTAGTATTTGAGAAATAATTCCTTTTAAGTTGTTTTTTTTATTACTTTGGCTTCATGCAATCTTCTTTTCAGATTTGAGCACTCTGTCAGGCATATCAATGCAAGTTTGGATGTTCTTCCTGTTAAAGGACCTCAGGGTCCTCCGTTACCTGTAAAAACAGATGATCTGGTTCAGAATAATTCAGTCACTCAACAGACTTGGGCTGTGAAACCCGAATGCTTCACTTTTGTATCTCCTTCTATTAGTAAGTATTTTATGAAGTGAAGAAAATAACCATTTTAGTGTTAAAGCAACTGTACTGCATACTCCGTTTGTAATCTTTTTGTGTTTGTAAATGTGTCTGGGCCAGTAATCTTCCTGCAGTCGTGTTATATCCAAACAGTAAATATGGTTTGAACACGCTTTTGGTTCAATTGCCAGAGTAGTGTGTATGCATAATAATATGCACTGCCGACCTTAGAGATTTTCAGGCATCATGAAGTGAAAATAGGGCAGGAAATGCTTCATGTTAGTTGGTGCGTCTCTCATCTTGAGTACTTCTGTGGTTTTTCGTACGTGTTAGCATCTTATACCTTTTTTTGTATTATAGGTGGAACAGCGGATACAGGACATCTACAAATAGTCAACAATTCCAATAGGACCTTGGCGTTTGAGCTTTCCTGGCCAGCTCACTGCCTCACTATAACCCCACAACACGGAGTTATTGAACCACAGTGAGTGTGTTGGGTTTTTGGAGTCTTTTTTTTTCAGAGATTTCCATTACACGTGGAAGTGTGGTGAGGTTTTAGGGGAATCTATTTTCAGTTAGTTTAGGAATTTAATTAATATAGGAATTACAGTCTTAATTAGTTTTTTGGAACTTATTTTAGTTTGTTTAGACTATATTCTCAAACTGACTTAGTTCTAGAATACAGTCTTTCTGTCAGGTACCATGCAAATCTAGCTTTGATGCTTTAGGACCTTTTATCCTTCTATAGTTCTATATAGGAGAAATGTTCTGCCACCTACAAAGTTACCTGGAAGTCAGGAGATTTCTGTGCCTGGAAATACTGTTATTCTTCCATAGTTTTCCAGGAGCTGGATGATCAATAAAGCTGAAATTTTAAAAAATCTCCTTTCACGATCATTTTTTGTTTAAAAATGACCTGTGTGTTTAAAAAGAAAAAGGAGCTCCCCCCCCCAGCAAAATAACGAAGCATAAATTATCAGTTCTTATAGAACACTTCTCTGCTGGGGACTTGATGTGAACTGGCAATACACCCTTGCAGCCCAGAAGGGCAAGTGTGTCCTGGGCTGCGTCAAAACAAGTGTGGTCAGCAGGTGGAGGGAGGTGAATCTGCCCCTCTTTTCCTCTCTTGTGAGACCTTGTCTCGAATCCTGTGTCCAGTTCTGGAATCCTCAACATAAGAAGGATCTGGAGCTGTTGGAACGGGTCCAGAGGAGGCTACAAAGATGATCTGAGGGCCGGAGCACCTCCCATACGAGGCCGAGAGAGATGGGGCTGTTCAGTCCGGAGAAGAAAAGGCTTCAAGCCTTCATAGTGACCTTCCAGTACCTGAAGGGGACTACAAGAAACCCAGGGAGGGACTGTTCACAAAGGCTTGTGGTGATGGGACTAGGGGCAATGGGCATGAACTGGAGAGGGGCAGATTTAGACTGAAGAAATTCTTTACGGTGAGAGTTGTGAGGCACGTGCACAGGTTGCCCTGGAAAGCTGTGGCTTTGATGTCCACCTTTCTGCAGTGCAAACAGCAGGTATCCTGTCAGGACAGGGACCAGCCAGATTCTTTTCTACCATGTGCTGTGATGGCTGGAGCTGACATAGGCCAGGAAAAGAAAATCTGATTTCTCCGTGGTGATGAAGCTTCTGAGATAAAAGACTGACTTTGCCATACTAGAGCAAGCAGACCTCCCCTTATTTCACCTTAAATATACCCCTTAAGTTCCATGGAATGAGCTAAAGAGAACCTCTGATCTGCCTGAGTATGATACACTAAAGTTTTGAGTCCCTACTGAATTGGATATTGTTCCAAGAGATTTTGTCATGGACGTGAACTGGAGCTGGTCTCTTNCAAGAGCAGTCATCCTGTCAAGATAGGGACCAGCCTGAATCTTTTATGCCATGTGCTGTGATGGCTGGAGCTGACTGAATTCTTGAACTGATTTAGGCCGGGAAAAGAAAATCTGATTTCTCAGTGGTGATGAAGCTTCTGAGATAAAAGACTGACTTTGCCATACTAGAGCAAGCAGACCTCCCCTTATTTCACCTTAAATATACCCCTTAAGTTCCATGGAATGAGCTAAAGAGAACCTCTGATCTGCCTGAGTATGATACACTAAAGTTTTGAGTCCCTACTGAATTGGATATTGTTCCAAGAGATTTTGTCATGGACGTGAACTGGAGCTGGTCTCTAACGTGTTTCTGTCTCTCTGATGGGAGTATTGGCAAGTGCTGTTAAAGGAATTGTACTTTTGGAGCAGGGACTGTTGGAATCTCCAAAGGCTCCAAAAGCTGCCTGTGGAAATGGTTTGTGGTAATAGATTGCACGTGTAGTTAGTGAATCATGTTCTCACATACACAGCTTGTACGTGAGAGAGAACCGTGACTGCAAGGGTTGCAAAAGCTGCTGAGATTCAAACCCCTCCACAGTTCTTTAAGGAAATCCTAGTATGCTGATTTCATATTTTAAGTTCTCTAACATCTGTTAGCTGAAGTTTGTAGAGGTGGTCGGACTGCGACAGAGGCCTGGAACTGACATTCCTACGGGGACTTACCTTGTTCCTGCACTAAATTTTTCAAAAGCCAAGTGCTCTGCTAATGACTAAAGTGAATTCTTCAGGTGTAGCTTGTGGCAGCTGCTGACTGTTACTTCAGTGATTTTTGTATTTGCTTTTTAAGTACTTCATTGTTTTCTTTGTTCCCTCCTTTATTTGAATGTCTCTAATATAAAGTATGGAACATTATAAATCAGTTTTTATGTTCTAATTGATCATACTACCATGCACTGCCATAAATGCTTCAAGTGAGTTTAGAGTCTTTAAAGTGCTTTACCTAACTATAGAAAGCATTGACAACATTGAAAGGCTTTTTTCTTTTTCAAAGATCACTTTTGTGTGGGAGGAAGGAGACAAGCTGCTTCTCTACAACTACAATTAGTTTTAAACATTCTTGAGATGCAATTTGTGCCGTATGCTTTGTTTGAACAATACAGTTCCCTTGTTGACTAGTATTGAAGTTTATTTTTCTGAAACAAAAGAGGGCTGGTTTACTGACTGGTTGTGTGTGTTAACAACAGGTACGGTTTACTTCTTCTGTATCCCCTTTTACAACCATCAGCAAGTTTACAGAGTGTGCTAGTGTTAAGTTTCTGACTACTGAAGCTTGATAGTACTTATGATGTCTGAATACATTAATATAACTCTAGATGATCTTCACTTACTGGTTATATTAAAAGTGCCTCCGTTTTCAGGGAGGGGGTTGGCTAGTGTGATCTGTTGTATATATTTATTCTAATGTGAGGATCATAGTAATTTTTTTTTTTTCTGTTATTAGGAACAGTACAGTAGTTCTGGTCAGCCCTAATCCATCACTTGCCACAAAGCCTTCATTGATTCCTTGGAGCGGTCTGATCTATATCACTTGTGACAATGGACAAAAGGTACTTGGCTTACTTGAGGGCTGAGATTGCAGCTGTTTTTACTTGGCTGGATTAGGTCTAGTAAAGTTGCTAAATCCTTTTAGGTGTGAGACAGCAGTTCTGTCAACCTTCATTATTCTAATTTGCTTTTGTCATAGTTGTAACAATGCTGGAGAGAGAAATAAGACACTGAAAGGATAAAACAGCATATCTGCTTTCCTTCTTGATGGGGGAAGGTGAGGTGTGATGCAGAGTTGGGGACTGCTTTAAAAACAGAGCAAACAAAACTGGGAAGTTGTTGGAAAGAGTGAGGTGAGAAGGAAATTGAGACTCTGCACATATTTAAATTATGTTTTATGATGTAATAGAAAAGGATTTAAGAGAACAAACCCACTAGGAAAAAAGCAGAAAATGTAGCAAAATCAGTTGAATTAAAAGAGATTTGATAGTTAATGCCCTTGCCATTCCTCTACTCCCTATCCAATTAAGCAAAAAGCATGCCAGGATTTTACTGGGATAAATTTTCACAAGTGCTAATAATGTAGCAGAAGTGAACACAAAGCTTGTTCCGTGTAAGGCAGCCCTGAGCAGAGGATATTATAGTTGTCAATTAAATTTAACTAGTTTAAATCATTTTCCTGTTCAATTACAATGTCTAGATAGCAATTTTTTGGTAAATATTTCTGTTCTACTGAATTAAGCGTGTCCTAAAATCTTTCAACTTTGCAAACTGAAGTTAGATAAAACCTGATGATTTAACGTATGAGACTTTCTCTGTTGGAATGTAAAGCTGAACTCATTACAGTTCAAGGAAATAGAGCTGAATTATTTGGTTTATTAATATGTCAATGCTCACTGTTAAAATCTTTTCTTTCTCCAAATTGTGCAACAGTTTATTAAAGTGCATATTCGAGAGGCAGTCACACAGAGCGTGTCTGGAGCACACTTTCCGGCTAGGAGGCGTGATATATTCACTCCACAGTCTGAAAATCCTACTGTTGCTGTGGCAAAACCTGTCTCAGCGCTCCCTCTAACAGGAATGGAATTGAAGAACAGAACCATTGTTTTTGCTAAAACAAGACCTGGCCAAAGCTCAGGTAATGCTTAAGAAATACTAATACTAATTACTTAAGAAATGCCACATTTGTACTATCTTGTGTTCAGAATTGTTTACTGTATTGCACGTCTGGGAACTTGACTGCCTTGACTTAGTGCCTTTGAGTTAGTGCCCTGTGGCAGCAGAGCTGTTCTCGTCGTCTGTTTGTGTCTCTAAGAGGAGAGAGAAATCTGCATGTAACAGAGAAGTAAACCTTCTTCATGCAGGTGATAGGAATGTCAGCTGTGATTCTTGCTCTCCTTGTCTTGTTCTTGATGTTTGAGGAGGATGCTGTTTATAACACAGCCTCAAATCCTCAGTCTGTACTTTTAGTTCCAGTAAAGCTTAAAATTCTCCAGGCTGCTGTGTGAGTGTCATTCTGTTATGTAGGTACTGGAATTTTTGGTACTGCTTAGTTTTCTTTTCTAGATAATGGGGATTTTTAATGATTCACTGATACTCTATTCTTATTTAATATGCTTTAGAACTTTCAAGGCTTAATTTATTTGGGTTATTTCAATACACTTACGAAAGAGGAGTATGATTTAGTATTCCTTTCCTTTCCTGTGTTTGTAAATGTCCCATGTAATGCATATGTAGCTGAAGTTCTGCTCTAGACTGAGGTGACCTTACAGATGTCTTGTTGGTTCTTGGTAAGAGGCATATTCCAAGTTTCTCTACTCTGTACGCTTTAAGGCTCAGCTCGACAGGGTTCTGGGCCATCTCATTTAAACTATATATCACCTAAAAGGTTGGACTAGATGATCTCTGAGGTCCCTTTCAGCCTGGCCTCCTGTGAAATTGTGCAGTGTCCTTACTGAATCTGTTGAAGTTGGGATTTTCTGGTAATGTCTATAGTTATTTTCCTTTCTGCAAGTCAAGCATAAGGCTTTTTATTGAAGTTTATTTTTTTATTATATATATATATATAATTACACAAATATATATATTATTTTCATATTTTTATTTATTTTTATGTATGTATGTATACTGAGTAAGAAATCTATACTAGGATGAGGGCAGATTGGTCCCAAAATAGAAGTCAGTGCTTTTTCTAAGCAGTCAGATATTGCCTTGGGAAGGGAGCTGGTCTGTTGTGGGGCATTTGGGTATTTTTTTGTATATCAATATGTCCGTATATCTGCCAAAGATCTGAATGCCATAAACAGAGTGTTGGAGGTGAATTAGCTCTTTCTGCTATTTGTGATGTTCGGGATTCATAAGAAGTTAATGTAATACAAGCAGCAACGCATTCATGCTCCAGGTTCCTTTAGGGGACCATCTGTTGTTGTTTTACAGTTATTGAAGGTGAAATTTAGGTCTCACTTTATTTCTTGTAAGCATCATCTATGATTCTTCACTAGAAGACTTCACTTCCAAATTTGTTTTGTATAAACTTAAAAGAATTTTGTGACAGTGTTTTTGAGTTTGCTCTTGGAGCATCACCAGCAGTTTCCATTAAACTTCTGTGGGTCTTGAATCACTGTTTCTGTTCTAAAGTCTTTCCACTAAAGATACTTGAACTCTTGAACTAAGGCATTTATTGTACTGATCTGGTATTTCTCTTCTAGAGAGCTATGTGGAAATGGAAAACAAAGGGGATGAAAATGTGAAGTGGTTTTTGTCATCTTTTGCACCACCCTATGTTAAAGTGAGTGAATACTTGTACTGGTAGTTTTATGCAAATATATATTTTTTTTAATTCCTTCTCTCTCCTGCTCCCCTCCTGTATTCCTTCATCTTTTCAAGAAAGGATAAATCTTTGAACATGAAGTCAGATACACAGTTTGTTTTTTGCCTCTGTCTCTGTCAGGAAAATGTTTTACTCCTTTACTCTCTGAAGTGCTCCCTGACTGTGAATCAGTGCTCTCTGGGACAATTTCTGGTTAACTTCCCAGCTTACAGAGTTTGCTTGTGCTCAGTCAGTGACATCATCCAGATTGCATGAAGCGTGTGTGTCCCTTTGGCTCCAGAGTGCCAGACTTGCCTTGTTTGTGCTGCTGGGTTTATGCTGTACCTAGTGTCTCTGTAGGTAGTTTAAGTTAGGTCAAGGACATTTGAGTTACGCTGCTTTTGCCTGTGCAGCTGCAACTGTAGCTGCACCACTGGTATTTGTAAATGCTTCCTTGTTTTGCTGATAGTCTGAAATGATGTGATCGTCACTCTGATTCTATGCTAGAGTTATTATGATCTGTTGTCATGAAATGGTGACAGATGTTTATGAAGGGCTCTTAGCTGCAGCCCAGAAGACTGAGAATGCCGCGTTCCGGCCAGTGCGCCACCTCTAAACTGGAAGTCAGTACTCATGGTGACTGCAGAGATGTAGCAGTTGAGTAGTTTTAGTCTTTATTCACTCGCTTTTAGTGAGTTCAGTATTGTTTGTTCAGTTAAAAGCAGCTTGACAGGGTGTATTTTCTTCAGTTCTTTGTGAGGGTGGTGTGAGAGTGAGAGTATCGTGTGGGGTTTGTTGGGGTTTTTGTCTCCTCCTTTCTGAATCTGACTCATAACTTTATTTGCAGGACGTGGATGAAACTGGTTGTGTTTATAGGGTTACTTACTCCGCTTTCAGATGTTCCCGTGTTTCTGGTACCCTTGAAGCTTATGGAGAAGATAAGGTACACTGATACGCTTGAAATATTTATAAATGTCTGTTTATCTCAGTTGTGAAATAGGATCTTACATGAGGATTTCTCTGAAATAACCATTGACTTTTTGGATATTTGGTAATGATAAAGCGCTGGCCTTCCAAGAGTGGGTTCTGGGGTGTTACCAGGTGGTCAGTACCTACTTACCACAGCTTCTTTGTCAGCGGAGTTGATTCATGCAAGGATTCATGCAGTCTGTAGTTTGACTTTCACATCATGTTGGTCTTGTGGCGGTTTGGGTTTATTTATAGATAAATTACTGTAGATCGTACAATTGTTTTAAATGTTTTGTAAAAATCCCCAAGAAGATTACAAGTTATAATGGGTTCTTATGAAACTGTTGTGAGAACTCGTTTTCCCTTCTTAGAAACAGTCATGTCACGCTTGCTCAAGAACAATTGTCTGTTCCTGAAGTTCATTTCATCTGACTTACAGTGTTATGTCCTGGCCAGCAGAGGGTTTCATAACCACAATTATAGAGCACGTCCGAGGACGTACCGAGTGGGTTTCGATGGGACTTTTGTCCCTCACCTTCTCCCTGAAAGCTACTTCAGTTGTACCTGTTCATCTTCATGAACACCTGTCTTAATCATTATGGATTGTTATGACTTTCCTTAAATAAATTATTTCTATGATGAGGCAATTTGTAGCCTATTTACAAAACGTACAAACACTTACTCCTGTCCAGCTTCATAGTCATTTCACAGTATTGGAATTTCATATTATTGATAACCATTTGAATTTAAACAATTGTCTTTGCTTTAGCAATCGTAGTTCAGGCCCGTTTGAATAACAGGTACATTATTGGCATGTCAGGCTGTGGGCTGGCTCTGATAAGGCTCTGATCAGGTACAGTGCTGCCATGAATTGCTGGATTTCTTTGCAGTGAGTATGATAATGCTTGGATAATTAGACATAGTTGCAGTGATGTATTTTAATCTCCTCTTACTCTCTTCCCCCAACCTCAACTCTGAAAAGAATGTGAGTTTACTCTTGAATTATCTGATACAGCACGATACAGAGACAGCCCCTTGTTACACAGGGGTGCTTAAAGATGATCAAATGCACAGCTGGCAAGTCTGCTTGAATTTGAGGCCTCTTGGTGTCTGGCACAGGGTGCTCACAGACTCGGGGCTGAGGAGCACAGTTCTCAGCTCAGCTGGCAGATGAAGGGAGGTATCGCTGTCTTCCAGCTGCACGTATTTCCCCTCTCAGTCCCCTTTTCTTGCATTTTACTGATAGAAATAATTGTGCAAGCACTTACTGGCCTTGCTTAGAGCAGGTTAGCTGAACTCAGATTTTGTTTAAGGTGGCTTACACAATCTATTTCATCAGAACTTTCTCTCTTGTGGGCAAGGCAGGATGAGTTATGTTCTTTTCTGCAAGATCACTTGTGTGTGCCAAGTATGTTCTGCAGTGTGTAAATTTTGTGCTGCCGTAACTAACTTTGTGTAGGTGAAACTGAAGATTTATGAATTATTTTCATGTGCTTCTGCAAAATTTTTTTCTTGTTTTGGTAGGTTGCTGTAATATTTTTACCTAGAGATAAAGGGGATTACTCCCAGTTTTGGGACCTTGAATGGCACCCAGTTGAAAAACCAAGACAGAAGCAAAAATTCAGAGTTCAGCTGTCTGGAACAGTGAGTATATAAATGCTATAAACACTGGCCTCAACGGTATTTTTAACGTCTTAATACAGTACTTTGTCATATGCACTGGTGTATTCTGAAAAAAACCTTGCTTATATTTTTGTTGGGCTGAACTCTGCTGTTTTTCTTATATTATAGAAATACCTTTTCATCTTAGACTAGTATCATAGAATCACCAGGTTGGAAGAGACCCATTGGATCATTGAGTCCAACCATTCCTATCAAACACCAACCCATGTCCCTCAGGACCTCGTCTGCTCGTGCACACTATCTTGCTTACGTGATAGTGCATTATCTTTTGCCATTTCATAAACCTTTATTTTGTTCAGTAAAAGTCAGAGACAAACTTCCTGTGGGAATTTTTAATGTAAATGCACTTTTGTTGGTGTCACATGCTAATTGGGTCGGTTTTATTTTTGTAAATAAATATCAAAGTAACTGACCTTTGCTATAATACATAACTTCATGCCGTACTGAAAAGGTGTTGGAGCCTGCTGGGTTTGCTGAGGCAGCGGGGACTACGGCTCTGGGTAATGTGACTTTTGATAGAATGAAGTGGNTCAGCCCCTTCCTCTCAGTACTGGCTGTTCAAACTTTTTTAAAATTTTTTCTCAAGGAACGTTTGTTAGGCTGCTAGCAGGTATTGTTCTCAGATCGTTTTGCTAAGAATATCTATCAGCACAGTGCACAGGAACTCCTGGATTGGTGTTTTGGTCTTACTGCCGATCCCTCTGAGCGAAACAGGGAACTAGCAAGAGGCTGCCAGAAGGCTGAGGCTGCACCTAAGTTCTGATCATTCCTTTAGCACACAGAGAGTTTAGGTCTGCATAAAGAGTCCCTGTTTGCGGGGATTACAAATGCTAAGTGCTTACCATTTCTTAATATACCTGGTTTATGTACTTCAGCTGTGTAAGCGTGTCACTTTTTAATGTATCATTTTTCAGCAAACTGAGCTGATTTTCTTAATACTTAACACAAAACTTAGTCTTATCATAGGATGCCAAGTTGGAAGAGACCTCAAGGATCATCTAGTCCAACCTTTTAGGTGACATCATTTAACTGAGATGGCCTAGCACCCCGTCAAGCTGAGCTTTACAAGTGTCCAGTGTACAGGAGCGACTCCTGATTTCATTATTATTATCAGCAGTACAAGTTTGGGCATCTTCTTTGGGCATCCCAGAAGTTTTAAAGCTAAACAAATCTCTGCTCCTGAGGTTGCTTTGGTACAACAGCATTCACTTGTAACCATTTGAACAGTGTTAACGTACTGCTTACATATAAAATGGGAAAAGCATGTTGTGCTTCAAGATGCCGTTGAAAAGACCGCAGGAACTTCCAATAGTTTTCCTTATTCTCTTGCAGTAAATTTGCCTTATTCGTAAATTAGAGTTTGAATGATATCACTGAGACACAACACCCATAATTTTTCACTACATGGAAAATTACAAGCTCTCAAAACAAGACGTGTACAAATTCTTTCTTGTCTTAATGTATAGGTTTCCATTGTGGTTTGTGGGTTATTTGCAACTGAATAATATTTCTTTTATGGCTGCTGCTGTTTCTGACAGACTGACGAGCAGCTCTTTCCATAGAAAACATGCACGTCTAAAAGACAAGTTTGTCATAGCAGCTCTATTGAAGATGAATCTATTATTTTAATCTTCCCTGCATAAGGGAATCACCAGCTTGTTTAAAACATCAGCACCATTTCAAACACTGAGATCATGTTGTATGACCCTAAGTATAGGAGGTTCTTCTGGTTCTGTAACTTCGATCGAGGTGATGTGACCCAAGGGGCTCCAAACAGAACCTGTCGAGGTTTGATAATGCAGAATTTGAAACTGGCTGTTGGGTGATGCGTTCCCTTAGGGTGATCTGGTCTCCTTGTTTGGAGTGCACTGATGGGGGTAAATACTTTGGCCTAATTTCTTAATGTAGCATTTACCATATAATATATCAAATTCTCTTTCTTTGGAGACTCCTTACTTCAAGGAAGGTGCATTGCTCATTATATAAAGTTATTACTAAGTGTTTTGTCGTTGTGATAATTCAAACTATAATGATGACTTGCATGTTCTTTCTTTCTGAACAGTTGTTTAGCTGCCTGCTCTCCTTGAGGTGTACGGGCACAATGGCTGTGGAGGAATTGCTTCTTGTTTTGGCCTTTAGTACGATCTGCACTGCTAGCAGTGTTCTTGAGATCCCACCTGTACTG
>WAAB01004940.1:0-52079 GCA_013389865.1 Piaya cayana
CTCTCCTACACTTCCTATCCCACAAGCTCCTTCTTCCTCTCACACAAGCTACCCTGTTTCACAAAAATGATGTTATTAAGGAGTGACACAGAGGAATATGCTATAATGTGCAGTTCTGAACACCATGCTTATACAAATAGAGTGGACATGCTGAAGCAGACACGAGAATATCAAAATGGAGTCAGAGCTCATAGTACTAACACTTAGGAAGCCAGGTTCCATTGTCTTCAGAGATCACATTAAGTTTCTGCAAAAGCTGTGGCTGGCCAGACAAAGCAGCGTGTCCCTGTCCCTTTCCAGCTTTCAGTAACTCCAGCAGAGCTACAAGGTGCCTACCAATATTTGCTACCTAGAACCAGCAGAAAGGAATGTTGCTTATGATGACTCCATCCCTGAAATTTCATTAGGCAAGCTGAAATGTTGCTTTTGTCACAGAGGACTCCCAAAATACTCAGCTGCAGTCAGGTTCTCTTTCTGAAAAGGATCATCATGATGAAAGGTGAGTGATGCACAGGAATATTGCAGTGTATCTTCTGTTCTCAGGATTAGAGCTAGGTGTATCTGTAACTTTAAATGCTTGAAGCTTCCAAACACTGAAGTCTTTACAGAAATAGATAAAGAAATAAAAGGACATGGAATCCTATATTCTGCTCTTCTACATCTCATCCTACTGGTACCTACAAGGACATTGACAAATGATCTTTGGTGCCAGAAAACTCCTGTCCCTCTCCGAGCTGAGGTTTTCAAATGAAACCAATTGGAGTCTGGTTTATGGCAGTTGTATGTTACTCTTTTGGATGCCCTGTCAGGATCTGGCTTTTATTTTCCTCATGTCCCACCCTAAATCTTGCTAGCTAGTCATATTCTATGTTCCTTCCCCTGCATCCACAGCTTTCTACTGCTACCACTAACACACTCATACATACACACAGAGTACACACACCTGTTTCCCAGACATCTAGTTTGTGAAGCAAGGTGTTGTCTGATGGACTAATTTCCCTGATGGAATAACAAATGGCTCTGCCACCTTCTGTAATTCTATCACATTGTCTCCACACTCTTTCTTGCTTCTGGAAAAGTTTGATAGCAGTAGCGAGGGACTGGGGACCAAAAGGTCCATGGAATAAAATCGAATTAAAAGCCTTGGACACCTGCAGTGTTAGTGTTGGACAGCCATCTGTCCCTCATTTGAAAGCGCCTTCACTGTCTGCCATACCTAATGTTGCTTGTGTCAGACAAATGTAAGGATGCTTCATGGACTAGGCTGATGTACAGGGCCTTGCTTTGTAAACTTGTCCTTTATTTTTAAGTCAGATGGAAAGACATTTCATGAGTTTGTCTTCCCATGCATTGTTAAGATCAGAATCGTTATACTTTACATTATTTCCTTTTGCAGCCTTGGACTGTTACCACTCTATAAAGCTTCTTATTTTACTCACACCACAGTCTGCCTGCATACTGCCTAAAGTACAGAAACATCCAGATCAGATATGACAGTATTCCCTCTTCACACATACATGTCCTCTCCACAACATATATATATATGCAATACATATGTATATATGTATTGAAAATAACTTAAAATATGCTAAACTGAAACATCTGCATACCTTCACACTTGCACTCACATCCTTCACATACATAAGGGATGAAATTTTTCATGAAACCAATGTGCTGGGAGCAAAAAAGAAGAGAAGAAAACTTGTTTGATGCTAAATTCTTAAGCATGCTATCAATCCAACAGTAGAAGAAAAAGGTCTTTGAGGACCTCATAGGACCAAAACCAACAAAATACCAGTTTAGCAAAAGCAGATCTTCAAAGGCCAGTAAAAGAAGTCCAAAGTGATATCATTTATGTTCTCTAATATCTTCGTTATTTAAAAAGATGCTTCCAATATCAATCCCAGACTTGTTTTTCTGCATGATAGTTGAACTGGCAGAAGAATCACCATTTTTGTGTAGGAGACAAGGAAAAGCAGATTCTCTTTGCAGATGTGCTTGAGAACTGTCTTCTCCTACTCAAACTGATTTTGTTTCTTGGTTTATGATAATATTGAAACCAAGATATATCAAAACCTAGAGGAAATTGTTACAACTCAACAGGAAATAATCTAGGGCTCTAGTTGTAAACAGAAAAATACATGTTACAAAGATAGTTACTAGTAGTAATTCTTTTGTTGTTTTTATTTCAGACAACTTACTATACTTCTAAAAACTTGTCCAGACACAAATCAGAACAGGAATTAGTTTGAATGTTTTATGATCTTCACCATGTAAAAAGTCAAACTAAGCAGATCTAGTCAATTTGACAAATCAATGTCAACAAGTCAAAACATATTCTTGGTAAATAAATACCCTGATCATATAACTATCACCACATTCTGCCTTCAACAATGAGTCATGTTTACTTCTAAGCATAAGGGGTAAGACTGAATGTTCAGAGAAGCTGTTATATCTTTACATCCTTGGAGGCAAATGTTAAATTGTGTCAGAAAAGGGAGGAACACATAGGTTTTATTGGTCGGAAGACTACTAATGCTATCACTCTAACATATTTCTCTACTGAAATCATGAAGATAAAGCTGATTTGAGTGGTTAGTATTTTGTTTTATGTCACTTAAGTTTTTTAAATTATTTCACAGCAGCTCAGGAATAGTTTTCAGTAATACCAGTGATAAGGCGCCTCTTGCTAGCATCATTGCTCTTGCAGGGACCTCTTGGGGAGGAAGAAGCAGCAGCAACATGGCTGATGAAACTGGGGAGTGACAACATTTGGAGGAGATTTTCTCAGGAGGGGGTGTTTGTTTTTTGTTGGTACAGACAGGAAGCTTAAGATGTTATCTGCAGGCTACATTGTGTGCCATTTTAAACACAGTGCTCTTAATAAATACTGACAGGAAATCAGGACAAGAACAGAAGCAAGTTGTTTCAGGCAACTTCTGTCAAGTGAACAGTAATGCACCAGGATTAGTGGCAATCCTCTCCATATTGCAGAGAGCAAGTCGCCTGCATATGAAGTGCTCCAGGCATTGCAGCAGGTTTATCAAAGGATCCTTGATATTCTGAAGCAGACATGCAGGCTGCAACATTCAGTAGTTTTTCAATTCAGCCATCTCCTTCTGCAAATTGGGTGGCAATACTGGTGCAAGTGGGAGACAGTTGATTTTAATTCCAGAAGCATCCTAAGAAGCCCACATCCTAGTGGTTCCCAGACTGCTCCCTTTACCCCTATGATGTAGCTAATGCAACTGGACTTGCTCTTAAGAGCAATGAACAAAATGTTAATAGCACAGTATTGACAGAGCAACAGTTTCAGCCAGTGAACCATTAACTTCCATTCCATTAGTTGCAATCAAAGTCAAAGTTCAATAGGGCTCAAAAAGGCAATGCCAGCTAACCCCAGTGTCAATATAGTCCCCTATACCAGGTGTTGAAAATGCTGGCTCAAAGCAGAACCCTTTCCAATATCTTTTTTTTAAATAAGTGTTAACATCCTAAAGTGCAATATTTTTCTTTCCATCCTGAGTAATGGGATAGGTGTGTTACCAGGTGTGGTTAGCTCTTTATGTATAAAGAAGACAACCCTTGAATATTACTAAATAAGGATCTATTTGGACTGATAATGCCAAAGTGTTACCAGGCCCATTCTTCCTTTACCTTTCAGCAGCTTTATGATATCCCACTAGCTTAAGACTGCCTAAAATCTAGAATTAACAAATATTACTGAGTTACAAAGTTCAGGGAATCCTCCTAGCAAAGCCATCTGTGCTTTTATTTCTAATAGCACCACCAAGACTGTTTGCCAGAAGAACCTATCTGGTCACTGCATGTGATTTGAATTACTTTGCATATTAGCACTGAGAGTGACTCAGTCCCTGAACACCTCAAAAGTTTCTTTCAGGCACAGATTGTATTGCTTACTAGATCCTAATCCATAGCTGAGCATCTAAGTTTGTATTTCCAATTCAATTTAAAGAGAACATCAGGAGAAAAGTCTACCCTTGTAATACCTGTAGACTGGGAAATATCGAAAAGCCAGGAAATAGGAATAAAAATAGCATCTCAACTTCTATGGAAGCTATTTCTAAAATCTATCACCATTTCTTCTGGGATTTATCTGTGCAGCACTTCTTTCTAAGAGTTTTAAAAGAGGTAATTAACAAAATATATTTTATGATCTCTTTGAAGCTGCATGGTGTGGTCTTGCTCTAATAATTTTTGCTGTGGGCTCCTGTCTTGCCCCACCTCCATCTTGAGCCCTAGGAAAGGGAATTAAGTGAATTAAAAGGTAGCTAGTTTGGAAGTCATTCCTAAGAGAACTTCTAGCATTGCAAGAGGGTTCACATGGACTTGCAAGTTTTCTCCCTGCTCATTCTGAATTTATACCTTAGAGAAACTTTTCTTGGTTTTGGGCTTTTTTTCCACATTTGTTGGCCTCATTAGCCTTCCAGCAAAAATGCTGTATTACACAAGATTCTGAAACAGTCTGTACTCTCCATGCAGTTTTTATGCAGTATATAAAATAACTTTTGCAAACATATACAGAAAGGGACATACACACGCAGAGTAAGAGACAGCAGGCACACCTGACACTGAAATGCATCCTGTTCATAAAGGGAGATACAGTGCTGATGGCATTTCACACTGAGGTATCCAGGGACCATCACATGCCTTGATGAAACCAAGGAAGCTCAATAGACTTTCCAAACCTAATTAGTACTTAATGATCTGGAGAGACATGAATGTCCATCACCTCTGCTTCAGCCCCTCTGTTCTTCCCCAAATTCTTAATTAACCTTTAAGGAGATGATGTGCTGATGAGTTTCCTAGGATATTGCATTGATTTTTTCACACACACACACACGCTCATGCACACAGTTACCCACAACACACGCTCCAGTACATGTATTAAAGAAACTCTGATACCAATTCTCTACTTCAATGCAGTCCACACAAGGGCTCTGCTGATCAATGTTTATTAATGGAGCGCTGCCTCAAAAATTGTTAATTGATGGCAATGTACAGAACGTTGCCTGGAATTTAACCTTATTCATCGTTTAAGTATGTTGGAAACTAGAGCATGATGTTAATTAATGACATAAGAATAAGGTTGGATCATTTTACTGTGGCTTGAAAAACAAAATCATATGCACAAAGGGAGAGAGAAAAAAGCTGTAATTAAATACAAAACCAGAGAAAAAAAAGTGAGAGAAAATGGAACCAAAGCCAGTGTCATATTCAAGATGACTCACTTAGTGCTGATAATGAAATAAAAATTTTCTCATGCGCTTATGTAATATTTTACTGTTGTGTCATATTTAATCAACTCTGAGTTTTAACAAGCTAAGTAGGAGGTGGGGGGAAGCTGCTACCAATGGAGTGAAAACAGATTAATAAGTTTTGAAGAGTTAATAGCCAAGTTTTCAGATTAAAAAAAACCAGTCAGTTTTGGTAGCTGAATTCACAAGGGGAAAAGTGACAAATGGAGAACACCTTACTTAAATTTCATTTAATAACAATCCAAATATATGGTGATAATGTAGTATGCAATGCTAACAGCTACACTCTTCAAAGCTAGTCTAGAAGTTTTCAGCGACGGTTTATTTTCCAAGTCATATGCATGACTATGCTGCATGGAATATGCTGCATGGAATATGCTGCCCAGGGAGGTGGTTGATTTACCTTCCCTGGAGGTGTTTAAGTTACGGGTGGACGAGGTCCTGAGGGACATGGTTTAGTGTTTTGTGGGAGTGGTTGGACTCGATGATCCAGTGGGTCTCTTCCAACCCGGTGATTCTGTGATTCTGTGATTCTGTGATGATTAACAAAAACCTATCTGCCTGGATATTCATTTAACTGACTTATTACCATGGGGTCAGGGCACTTCAATTTGAGTGCATGCAGACCCTTGGTGACATCGCCTGCTACATGACTGTTGCCCTTCCTAAGCAGGGGTATTCAAACTGCTTGAGTTTGGGCTCAAAATTTCAGTGTACAAGCTTCTGCCAGGAGTATCCAGGTTAGTGGAACATTGCTATGGACCAATCTTCTGGCCCATGCAGGAGTTTCTTTGCCTACAAAGACATTTGTCTTGTCCCAGAGCATACCAAGCATACAGGACAACAGGTAGACAGCATGGACACCCCTTGCTGAGCTGTAGTGCTGTGCTCTTATACACTAAAAACCAGTTTCCATCTATGATCATACAAAAATCCTGTGCAGACCATGGACTGTGGTCATGCATCCCATTGGACCTGCCTTCTTGTGCAGTTTCTGTGTTAACATAAATATGGGGTCTCATTTCTAGATAGATATTTCAGTAACTTCTAGGTTTGAACATTCTTAAAATGGTGTAGACATGCAGTACAGTCTCTGCTCCAGAAATCCTGTCATCTAAAGAGAGATTATGGTCCAGGGAAACAGAGGAAATGAAAGAAAAAGGACTTTTTTAAAAAAAGTACTAAGGGTGAAGTAGAGTCAGAGTACTGCCAGTTTTTTCTGAATATCAATTAAATGGTTTTCAGAGATTAATCTAGTCCTCTCATCTCAGTTTAAAATTAAAAAACATGCCATTTTGAAATAAGGAATGATCCCATCCATTTCCTGTATTTCAGAATTCTTTCTCCCTTATTTTCCACAGAAATTATACTAGATGTCAACCAAGTTTCTGACTTATTCACACTTCCTAAAAATTAAGTTTTCAATTGACTTTTCTGTTTATTTGGAACATAGTCCATAATTTTTTCTTGGAAGGATAAGGCACAAAATGATGAATCTTGAAGCCACCCGGTGGTTGTCTAACCTATCTTCAGGCCCCAAGGCAGGATTAGTTCTGCCTATGTCATTCAGCTGGTGTTGCCATGGGGCTGGATAAACACATAAAGCCCAGGGGATAATGAGAAATAGATGGTGTGGAAGGCACAGCAAGGGCAGGACAGTTCAGAGCATAACATCAGAAACCATACAGCATGTCAGTCACCACAAGTTGCTATGAGAAGGCAGAGATACTGGCTTACCTAGATCTCTGAAGATGAGGATAAAGAAGGACCTGGCATTGTGTGTTCAATTGAATTAAGCTCAGATATCTTCTGATGCAGTTAGTGACTGTTCATGAGCAGCACATCCTAATGGTTGCTGTGGGAAGTTATCCAAAGGGCATGGAAATATTCTGAGGTTTCTGGACTATGTCAGCGGAAGGACAGTGTTTTGTAGAAAGCACAAGAGAAAATTTCCTGGTTTGCACTTTATGATCCAGTTTCATGAAAGGTTTTTCAAGCTTTATGCTCTCTTTTTCCATCACGTACCTAAGGGAAGAAGAGGACTGTAAAGGATCTCCCCACTAATCATGAAAGGTGGCATGTAAATCAAGTCATATAAAAATAAACCCTGCAGGTCTTAGTGAATGAAAGTCTGGTGTGGGTTGTAAGTATGCTGTCTCACTGATGGTTATTAAGTGACCCGTTTAATATTTTAAAAAATGATTACTTAGTTTTTCGTCTGAGAGCAAAAAGGAAACATCCAAGTTACCAAGCTCCTTTCATTTCCCTTCTTGTGGTAAACCCTGACTACAGAACCTACAGCATCTGGATAAACAGAGGAGAGAGATTTTCCCCATCTCTCTCAATTCCTTTTCTTCTACTGCTTACTGAGAAAAAAAAAAAAGATTGTTATGCAGGGCTGTAAGAATTTGTTTAGATGAGCAACAAAAGTGAAAATATGCTGCCTAAACCTAGGACAATAAATGAGTAGTTATAAAAAACGGGTTTTATTAAGGGAGACTACTCAATGGCAGACCAAAGCAGATTTTAGGTATGGAAAATCAAATAAATTAATAATTAGGAAAACAAACAAACAAATAAAATAAAAGGAAATAAATCCACCTCACCACTCTCTTGAATCTCAGGGTTTTTATAGAGTCAGAGGTGGCCATCTAGATCACCAAAAGCAGCCCACAGCTGGCAGCTTTGTGACTGTGCTCTTACCAACGGATGCACCCAGGCCTGCACATTGGAATCTGTTTAACTGAGCAAAATAAACATGATAATCATGATCCCAGGGATTAGCTTGAGTCTGCTTGAAAATCACTGCAGAATTTTTGGACACCAGAACTGCTCTTTGTCAGAGCTGGTTTCATGCAGATATTAGGCATCAGCAGGGCTCTCCAAAGTGTACCTAGCATACCCCCAAGGGCTTTTGGGGTCAGTGTTGAAGTACTTTGCAAATAAGCCCCTGGCATGGGTCTCTCAAAAAGGCCCATCGTGGTCTAGCAGGAAAAGTATTAAATTGTGGACCACTCTCTTCTTTCTTCCAACTGGTGAGTGATAATTATTGTGAAGTTGTCTATTGTATTCCCCCAACTTCTTCTCCCTGTCCTACCTGTTGACTATATAGATTATAGACACTTTGTATAAGGACATTTTGTTTACTTATTTTATTTGATGTACAGTTTTTGAAATGGAGAAGGCACTACTTGGTCTGAGTTTGTTCTTGAGGAATTAGCACAAAGCAGAAGCAGTATGCTGTCTCACAGCCAGTGTGGGCCAACCCCACCAGAAATGCCCTGCAGAAGACAATGCTCAGCATTTGCTGTGGTCCAGAGAGTTACAGACTAGCACAGCGGGATGCTCTTTGCCATCTTAACACTGCAAAAGGAGCCCTTACTGTCTGTCCTAGTTAACTTCTGCACTATTAATCTTTGCTTTCCATGGGGAAGAGGAAGGAGTGTCTTTTGATTCTGAAATCAAGTGAACTACCAATGATACCAACTTTCAGCCTATGCTGGCATGACTAGGAATCATGCCTTTATATGGCATGAGGTCAGCCTCCATTCCCAAATGACTTGAAGAAAGCAGACAGTCTTGGAAAGACATGACATTGAAGGCTTTATTTGTCTTCTGGATCTAGGAAAGCTGTGCACAGCAGGGATCAGAGTGGAATTATGAGGCAGACAGTTGTGGTTCCTGTTTTGTTTAGCTAACAAATATATTTTAATCAGGTAACACCAGTGGTGAGTGTGGAACTAGCTATTCCATGCACAGCAGGATGCACTCAGCTCTCTGGGAGGCATTCAGGCACCAGTCTGAGTATTTTACTTGTCAGTAGCAAGTACTTTTTGGGAAACATGGCCTATTCCACACTATTTACTTAGCTTTGCTATAACACTGTCACACACACACAAGACATTCACTCAATCCTTTCTATTCCTTGGTGTCTTCCTTCAGCGACTAAGCTTCCACACACCTATTAGCAAACAGACTCAGCACCTCATTGTGCTACTTGAATGATACCCCTGTAAAAAAAAAAAAAAAAAAAGAAAAAGAAAATGAAAAAAACCCCACTCAAACTTCTAAACTTTAATTGGGGAATCTGTCTCCTAGGGACCTTAGCTCAGTTCTTCTACCTTGACATGTAATGTGTTGATTTAATTCCTTTTCTCCTCCTGCTGTTTCCATGCTTGCTTCCCTCTTCCCTCACCACTCACTTCTACAGGTACAAATAACCTAAAAAAACCATAGTTAACCAGGATGTGTCAGTTCCTGCTGTGCCAATTTCCCATCTGCTTCCTTTTTGCCCCACATTGCACTCCTGTCATGCTGTGCTGAGTAGGTCGGATGCCTATGTTTTGAATCAAGCATGCTGGTGAAGCCCTCTGCTGAATCTGGGACCTAGGTATACAGGCAATTGTCCCTTTAAAACTGGGGGCCAGATTTCATTTCACAGTGAAAATGCTAAGTATTAATGAAACAGAAAGACACAGGCTTAAAGGCTATTAAAATGGCAACGTTGAGAGCTGACTAGCATCAATGTAGAAAGAAGTGTCTGCTTGATCTTGCCTTGGAAGATCATGGAACAAATCATACTAGAAGCTATGGTAAAGCACATGGTGGACATGGAGGTGATTAGTGGCTGCTGGTATGGCTTCATGAGTGGCAAATCCTGTATGACCAACTTAGTGTCTTCCTGTGATGGGGTAACCGCGGTAGCGGGCACAGCTAAACCAATGGATATTGTCTATCTGAACTTCTGTAAACTCTTTGACACATCAGCTCAAGGGAGGTGATTCTGCCCCTCTACTCCTCTCTTGTGTGACCTCATCTGGAGTATCGTGTCCAGTTCTGGAATCCTCAACATAAGAAGGATATGGAACTTCTGGCTACAAAGGTGATCAGAGGGGTGGAGAACCTTCCCTATGAGGACAGGCTGAGAAAGTTGGTCTTGTTCAACTTAGAAAAGAGAAAGCTCCAAGAAGATCTTNATTCTATGATCTTCCTGTGACCAAGATAAAGGCTGCTGGTTTGTGTAAGTCCAAAATTCTTGTTGATTCCATTCCCCATCATCATCCAGGGACTTCTTTGGAAAGAGAACATGTGAAAGAAACAAAATAAAGCAGTCATTAGAAATGCTAGTAATTAACAGTATGAAAGTTAATATTCACCTGACAAGACATTGCTAGCAACTTAGCGATGCTGTCCCCTGAGTGCTGGATTTTTATGACATTTCTCTATTACAGCTCTTCAAATCAACCATTTGAGGTAAGCATGGTTATCTCATGCTTACCTCTTCTTCCATAAACCATAATCCTAAATTAGACTACATGGGTATGGTGTGTATCACAGTCTTAAGTCTTAGTGGAAAAATACAGTTCGTCATGGAAACTTTTGCCTACATGGTATCTTGAGAGGTTTGATATGTCTGGGGAAGATATCTCACCACAGAGAACGATGCCATCATAGAAAATAAAAACACAATTCCTGCGGCAGCATCTCCAGGTTGAAATATTTGACGTGTTCAGGGTTTGAAGGAAGGAAACAAAGAAGCAGATTCACCATAGACACCGCATTTGTTTCATGAAAACAAATTTAGAGCTCAAACCCTAAATTTCTCTGAAAATACATCCTGATTTCACACTAAACTATGAATTAGTCCTAAGAACAGAAGCTTCCCCCAGAGTACAGCCATCCATGCCTCCTCTAGATTTCTTTAGCCAAACAAAAGGAATAAAATTATTCTGACCTTGTAGAGGACTCCCAGTGAGATTCTTGGGATCTTTCAGTTCATCTCCAAGTCATATCAAGGAACAGTATCTTCTAGTTTCTTCCCCAGCCACACTCCCAAGGACTGTCAGAGATACTACAGGAAAAATGAGCGTTTTGTACAACTTCTGCTGATCTCCAAAACTCATATGTGGCATCCCTTTGTCACCAGAAAAGTGCTCTATTTTTTCAGTCTATACCAACTTGAGTTTAATTCTGGGCAGTGCCCCTCACGGGATAGAAAAAACGAACAAACAAATAAACAAACAAACAAACAAACACCCTATATCTCTCTCATCATTATCCATTAAGTTACCCCGTCCCCTACTGCAGCAAGAGACCTGCCACTAGCAAATTCCTATACAACTCATTTATTTCCAATGCTATGTTGTGAAGCCTCATTCTTCAAACATAACAAATACAGCAACTTCATGAGTTGAGCTATTGAAGATTTTTCCCTGTGACTGCAAACAGGAATGGCCTGTACAAATGAAAGACCAGATTTCTTCTATTGCAAGTAAAAGAGTTGAAGTGAAATATCTACTGAGGAATAAATTTTATGAGTTTTCCTTAACTGTCCATCCAAAAAGTGCTGAGTGATAGTCCGGTGCTGCTAGGAGGTACCGATAACAGCCTTACATTTATAAAGTACCATCTGTCCAGATGGACCCCTGAAGTACTTTATAAACTTTACTAACTGTTTGTTCCAGCTCCACACATCACCTTATATCTATCCATCTGTTCACAAGTATAGCCATATAGAAAACATTTCTCTCACCACTGAAGGGTGGTTATTTTGGATTTGGGATGTGACAGATGTTTAAGAGCTTACATCAGTGAGGAGTAACAACTTCACAGCTTAGACTTGCTTCTCTTCTATAGCTCTGTTGACTTCGGCATGAATTAAAAAAAAAAAACAAACACCCAAAGAAGATTCTAATGAACCAGGTCAAAAAAATACAAGGTGGTGGAATGGTTCATGCAGCCAAGTGAATTTAGGGATCCAGTTGCCACAAGCTCTTGTAGTGCTTAAAGGTATTCATAGGTTTGTGGGGAAGTTCACAAATTTGTGGAAAATCTTTGTTCCACACACAGCCCTGCCTTGGAGATCTACAATGGTTCTGAACAGATTGCTTTTGGCAGAGCTATTCATCCTCATGTCACAAAAGGATTTAGGATGCCTATGGAAGTTTTCATATTAAAAATGTCCACACAGAGGACTCGGCAGAAGGGCTTCTTAGTTGGGCAGTGGCATGAAAATGGACATCAGTGGACGTCAACTCTTTAATCTCTCAAGGCTAATTTGCCCAGTCATTAGTCCCTCTACACTAACTGCACTGATGTAAAGCCTTGAGTTAAAGTACCATTGCACTGGTACAGAATCAGGTAAGAGTAGTTGGGCCAACCAGTCTGCAGGTAAAATACCTGACCAGAAGCTAGTAGAGACAAGGACATGCTGCCGAGAGAAGAAGCTGGTGAGGGGTGTGCCCTAGAGTACAGATGTACTCCTCTCCCCAGATGAAATGGAAAAGTGCTTCCTCATCCCAGATTATATTTTTTTCAAACGAAATCAAGTGTCATTTTAAACAGACATTTGACAGTTATATTCACATTTGCATTTAATCAAAATTAGATTCTATTAAGTTCCAGTTTGTATTTTGCTATTTGAGGCATTAAATTAGACAGCCCCCTCTCTTCTGAAATTTTACCCAAAGACCTGATGTGATAGTACATGGTCAGACTGACTTTTTTTCATTTTTGTCAAGAGGATATGTCCAGACAGCAATTTGTATTTGTGTGAAATTAGGATCTATTCAGCAGCTTGTAAAACATCTAAACTGAACAATGAATTTTTAGTCATGATTACCATATTATTTATTATTATTGTGTGATGTTGAGACTATGTTTAGAACAGATGGGAATCCAATTAGCTTAGTTCTGCCTTTGTCCGTTGGATGAGACATTAATTTCAGGGCCACTCTCCACCTTGTCTGAATAGCTATGAGAAAAGAATTATGTTCATGGAACTTCATGTTTTTGAGACAGTTTTTCAGATATCTTTTTTTTTTTTCTCATGAAAGGAACCTACTGGCTGCTAAGCAACAGAGTATCTGTGTTTACATGTACATTTATCTATATATATGCATATATACAGAGATATGCAGACACACAGAGTCTTTATTCAAGGACAGGAGTCTCATCAGACTGCCTTTCAACTGAGAGTAATTCTGTTAATTAGGGCTGCAGTTACCATCCCTGTTCAGCTTCCCCCACGTCACCCCTCCTCTTCTTTCTTCTGTTGCAGCTATTACTATTTTTAATTAACGTGCCAAAATGTTCACTCCTAACTATAAGAAGAAAAGGGAAAGACAAAAGGGCATAAGTGAGGAGAGGAGCTCTGGTGAGAAAGACAATTTGTTTGGCTAGCTCTTTTAAAAAAAAGACAGACTTGTCAATGATTCCTCCTCAGGATGTTGTCCTATAACCAGGGGAGGGAGCAGAAATGCTTTTAATGGGGCTTTTCTCCCAGACAGGAATAATCATACCTACAGAGAAGTCTTAGAGCAGACTTCTGCTTGGAGGCAGTTTAGTTGCATATCTCAGTAGTATTTCTTTTTTTCTTTTTTAACATATTTTTTTTTCTAAAGTCATTATGAACCCTTAGACTTGGCATTATCTCTATCTATATTCTCTTGTACTCTATTGATCACTAGGTTATTTCACCTCCACAAATCTCTATCCCTGGATTGTAAATGTTGCTTACAAGATTCGATACAGTCCCTAGACTTCAAAATTGAGATCCAGACCCCAAAATTAATGCAGCTAAACATTCAGGGGTTTTCATCCTTAAAGAAACTTGAAATGATTAATTCAATACCTGTAACAGGGAACGTGAATCACATGTGCATTGTAGGGAAACTGAGGTATAAAAGACAATACTGGAGCTAAGACGTAAACACTGGGGCAGCACTGGCAAAAGTGTTGATTGAAATTGTGCATGTGTAGGTATGAAAACTGTTTTTCCACCCTAAATAAACACTATGAAATGCATCCACTTATTTTTGGTGTTTAAGCTGCAGTTGCCTCGGTGCTGATGAAATGTCAAGGGAGAGTTGTTCAGGAAAGAAAGTCAGCTCTCAACTTAAAGAATAATGGCTTAGCATTTCCAAATGTTCTCATTCTTTATGGATAACAATATTTTTTTTTTCAGAAACTGGAAAAATTAATCTGCACTACTTCTCTTCCTCAGCCTTTTCCACACCCCTTCCCAAACCTTGTGTGAGAAATTAAAAGTATCAGAAACTCATGTGTTATGAGCTCCATCCTTTATGATTCTGAAAAGATAAGAGTTTTTAAACCCTCCAGCTGTCATCTGCCACATTTTCAAGACAAGTAGCAGGGCTTGAGCCCACTGCTGCAGAGGTCCCTGATTCAAACTCAGTGGCTTTATCAAGAGGGTGGCAACTACTTTTTCATACACCCAAATTGGTAGTTTTCTGAACCACTCTGTGCAGAAATCCTTGACTCCCATTCACACGCATGAGGCAGTGTCTCTCATTTCAAATGACATTGGCTTATTTGACTTTCAAATGAGAAAGCTAAGTATCATGAACAGATGAAGAGATAATCAAAACATCTTTGTCCAGGTTTTTTGGAAACTGGTTTTGAAAACTAAAACTCCTGAGTGGTTCTGCCAGTTCTCACAATATTTTTATCATTAAAAAACATTTGCTAATCTGTTTCCTAAATCCCCTGTCTTTAGAGGCATTTGAATTGGTGGTGATTCACCTTAATAATAATGAAATATAACTTAAGTTTCTGTCTACCAGTGTTTTCAGAAAACTTTGAACAATATTTCTTTTCAAATGAAAGAAAAATTCAAAACATTTTGTAAGCCAGGCATCAGGGCTGCTAACTATCTTTGATAGCACTAGTATAATCTCATAAGTAAAATGAAATGGGAGAAATATATGACAGAGAAAGACATTCCTGGATCAGAAAGTTGGATCCCTTGACACTGCATGAACTTGTCAAGGTCCATCTTGCACCTTGCTCCCCATTTTCCTGCTGAGCAGCTAATCTAGGATGTCGCTGTTGATGTGAGATGTTCTTTTTCCTATGTTCTAGGCTAAATATATTCATAGCTAGTCCATGTAGTTTCTCATCCCAAATAATTTATATTAATGACTTGCTAATTGTCAATTCACTGTTTGTAATTATTCTTAACTATAAGCTACATTTTGTCTCCCTTTTTGCGTATTTGGGTTGCTATCTGTGCATGTTGACACTTCAGGGTCTGTTGGTGAGTTGTGGTTGATCAGCAAATTATATTGTGGTATTTCATATTCTTGATTGGATAATCAGACACACATCTGCACAAAAAAATGGAACCCTCATCTTCATTTAATATGGCTATATATGAAATCTTGGAAAGTTGGAGGTATTTTTAACTTTCATTGCCATAAAACACAATATTTAAATGTTCATAAGAAATGCAAAAAATGAGTCAAGAAAAAATGTAAGCAAATGCTGCTGCCCTTTAAAGAGGGATTTCACCTTCTTCCATAGCTTTTACTGTATTGTGAAGTTGGAGGTGCATGGTTAAATGGTGTCTGTTTTATGTTCTTGAAATGGCTGCATTTCAGCAATGTCATGCAGGAATTTCTGTATTAATTCAATGTACTCTGAAATTCCATATTACTCTTTGGGATGTGGTTGCAGGTGTAGTTTGTTTGTGCCTAGACTGGTACCTTTTAAACAGAATATCCCCAAAATAATGGCATTTCATAAAGATATGTGAAAGCTGTTGAGATGAGAAGGTCTAGTAGCATTTCTTAGGGGATTTCAGGGACTTTGCCAGGCAATTCCAGAACTTCACGCCTTGTTTGCTTATGTTTTTAGTTTAATTATCTGGAGCAAAAGGACATCTTCGCTTTGTATTTGAACAGCGACTCATCACCTGCCTTCCCTAACCTCAGCTAACAACATTATCTCCTCAGGTCAAGTGAGAGAGGTCAGTGCTCTTGTTGCTGTAGGTTGTAGGTTCAAACCCTTATAATCATCCATGACAGCACTTGTTATACTCCTTTTAATGAGACTTTTTCAGTCTCTTGCTTTCAACTCCTTTATACAACAGGTCTTTGATTTTTCTTCACCACTTCCCTCATCCTCCACCAGTAGTTTTGCATTTAAATTTGTTTGTCTGACTTTAACAGTTTCCCTTAAGTATTTTACTGTTATGTTTGTGTCAAATTTTCAAATCCATGGTATTAATCTGGGCTTGAAGTAAAGCCAGAAGCATGTTACCATCAAGTGCAAGCACACACAAGTGTCTCCTGCTTGGCCTTTTTTATTCAAGCCTGGGAGGTGGAGAAACACACACAAATACAAATACACAGCCCCCAGGATACAGTCATACCAAGTTCCTTCAATTCAATATGTATCTCCAGCATTATAAAAATTAACAAGGAGCCACCTTAATCCCACTCTGTCATCAGAAAATCCTCTTCTTTCTCATAGATCAGTTGTAACCTGTCTTTTACCTTAAAGGGGAAATAAACAAAAGCAAGGAAAAGCAATTGTTCTCTTTCATCAGCTGCCCATCAAACTTCTTGTTATTGATATGTGGCTTGAAGTGCACTTTGGCAATAAAAAATACACAATTATGATAAGATAACTACTAGATCTGGGAATTCCTAGTAAATTATTGTGCATCTCTGGCTGGACAGAACTTATTTTGTTTTCTGCTTAGATTGGGGCATTCTGATATCCTGGATCACAGGGTAAGGTATCATGGGATAATCCTTTGCTCTCATTAGCAATGCTTTTCTGAATTAATGCTGGATATTCTTACCCTGTTTCTTTTCTGCTATCATCTCTACTTTGACCAAGTCTGTGCTGCAAGAAGCAGAGGGAGTTATAAGGAAGAACAGTCGGAAACTGTGAGATTTGGCATTTTGTGTTCAGGAAAGAAAAGATATTATCAGCAGCTGCAGTGATTGGCAGAGAACTCCACTTGCTAGTACTTGATCTGAGCCCCTGGACAGAGGCGTGTCAGGGTCGATGGCAGAGCCAAACAAATCAGTGACAGAGAAGGGGAGGAGAACAGTGGAGAAAAGGCCTCCTTAGTTTATGTACACATTCTCATTACTATTCAAGCTCTACCATACCTCAATAGTGTGCTTGCTACTGTGCACTCCACTGTGTCTGGTATCTTTGACCAAACCTAAACCCTTGTTTCTGTTGGTGGAGTATAACTCAGCAGCAGCCAGGAGTACCAGGAGACACACTTTGTGGATCACTAAACTCACTGGACATAAACCCATGCTGGAACCTTGTTTTCATCACAGAGAAGTGCACTCACAACCTCTGTGTTCTGTCCTACACCACTGGGATCTCATGAAAAATTCTGATTTTATTTGATAAACTAATATATATTAGCTCTTCCCAGGATGGGGTGACAGGGCTGGTACTCTTGGGGATGAATGTGAGCCAGCCTTCTTGTGAAATGAGAAGTGCAACCACATGAATTGAGTTAAGTCTGCCACCTTGTCGTGGGTGATGAGATTTTGTTGCCTGTGCCACCACTTTGTTGTTCTCAGGAGGTAGGTTTTTTTTCATTACTGTTGTTCCTGCTAGTGTTGTTTTAAGCTTTCATGGGAGATTATATAAAACAGCCTCTCCATGAAACAGAACACATCTCCAGGGAATATGATGACAACATCCATATCTTAAAAAGCTATAACATAGAGATGCAC
Organism: Piaya cayana; assembly: GCA_013389865.1. Classification (NCBI taxonomy): domain Eukaryota; kingdom Metazoa; phylum Chordata; class Aves; order Cuculiformes; family Coccyzidae; genus Piaya; species Piaya cayana. Next base: position 17,792 of record WAAB01004940.1, read on the forward strand.
TACAGAATGTAGTCATCCCTAGTAATAAGTTCAGTGTGACATCCAGTAAATATATCCTATTGTGACAAGCTTGCACACTAGTGCAAAACTAAACATTTAAACCCATAGATGTTGTCATGTTTGTTATTTGAAAGAATTTTCATCCCCTAAATTACATGTGTAGTCAGAACAAAGCGCCTTAACCCTTGGTGAACTGCAGCCCATTCCTGATGCTTTCCGGTTGTGAATCTTAAACTGATTTCTCTTAACTGTCCATCACAAAGGACCTCCCCTAATATAGCAGCTCCCTTGCATTTTGCAGAATTCATACTTTGATGTGCTCCAGCCCGTGTGGACCCCGACCTTGATGGATTAACAAACCACTAAAGGGTTTTATTCCTTCCTGATCTCATGTAGAGACTACTTTCTGGACTATATATAGTAGATGGGAGACCTGATAACAGGCTTTTTTTTCAGTCCTGCAGGAGGTCAGACAGTTAGGGAGGCTAACTAGAACTCTGACTGCTCAGACACACAGCGACAGAAACAGTCTGCAGCTGTTTATTTGCAAAGTGTGCTGCACCATGAAGAAGGATGCTCTTTAGAAACAGTTGTATATATACCTGGAGAAAAGAGCACTGATGACCATGCTGCTATATCATCCAAACTGCAACTCAGGAGACAGAGCAGGAAAGAACTTCCTTTCTGTGCTCCTCCACTAATCTGCTAGGAGAATTCAGGCCACTAAGCTGTAACCACCTTGGGCCACACTTAGAGATTTAAAATGTCACCTACATCCCTACAGCTAGTCACACTCCCAAGTGTGATTGAATGTGCTTAAGTAAAGTGATATACAGAGTTCTGCTTAGAGCCAGGGAACAGAAGACTGAGGGCAGGTCAGCCTGTCCAAAAACATCCCCATGTGCCTCAGTTTCCTTAACCTGAACAATGGGCAAATGATGCCAGTAGCCACTGCCTCTGTTAGGTCTTATTAATGAACTTCAGGACCATTAAAGTCAATAGTTCCCAGAGAAGTGCCACTATTACAACCATCCCAAGCAGGGGGAGTGTGGAAGACCTAATAAATATTGAGCAGAGCACTTGTTCCATACTAGCTTTGTCACTGCTGGGCAGCCTTGCCCTGACAGAACTCCTGTCCAGCCAGGGACGTACATCCATTCATCATTAGTCCTAATGCAAGCTGGGAGCTTTAAAGCCAGGCTAAATCAGACCATCTTAATTTTTAGGCTTAATGCATTGCATATTATCCATATCCTTCCTACGGGATTTATCTTTATTAAGCACTAATTTGTAACTGGTGGTATACCCAGTGAAGTGACTGATGAAAAGGGTGCCTGGGCAGAGAGTCTGTTTTGGTAGCAGTGCAGATTGGGAACATGAAGTGTTGTTCCCACCACGGATACACAGGAAGGCAGCACATTTTATTCATATCCTAATCAGCCTAATAGGTGAACCGTCCAGAAAGGTTTAGCTTGGGTTGTTCTTCAGCTGCAATGGAACCGAGAGCTCTGCTGCAAAAAAAAAGATTAGGTTTCTGTCCCTGTAGGAAAAGTATGCCCTGATCTGTCGTATAACCCTGTCTGTGCAGAACAGTATGGGTCAGAAAAGGCATGGCTTCTTCTGATAAACAAGCGTAGGCAGCTGGTAACACATCCCAGCTTGCACATCTTTGACAGCTTACTGAATCTTGCCTGTATAAGCCTATAACTGAGCTGTCTGCCCCATCCCCCGCAGCGACACCAGCCCCTGTCTAGGCCCTTCCTTTGTCTCACTGCTTCCACTCTGTAACTACAAAGTACCAGCCATGGTAAATGTTGAGTGGAAGAAACCATGATCAAGATCCCAACTGGACAACAAAACAGCTGGGAGAGACTACCAGCAATACGAAAAATCATCTTTGAGGTAGGCACTGCTTTTCCAAGGAGCTAGGAAGCCATTATTTCAGGAGACTTTCACTCTGTTGACCTTTGCCTTGGAATGTGAAACAAACCTCCAGACTCCACCAGACAATGCAAATCTAGTATTAATCAGCATGCAGATTTTTCTGAGGCTTAAGGAGACAGTCTTTAAGCAGAAATAGGTTCTCTGCTTTTGCCATCACAGAGCTAGTATGTCACTAAAATAAAAACCTCTATTTCAACTACTGCTTTGGTATCTGAAACTGTGTCTGCTTCTGCAGCCACCTGTCCCCCAGAGTTAATGAAAGCATGGTGAATACATGCGTTAGATAAGTCTTACACCCAGAAACACACACACAGATATTAGGTCAAGCTATTTCATAGTCCTGTTTTACAGAAAAGTGAAATAAAACTACTTAGCTTTCTCTGGCATGGTAATAGTAAACCCAAAGTCTTAATTTCTTGCACTGCACAGAGGTGTTATGCATTAGCAGCATTTCTCATTTTGGCTGTTTTTCCAGACACTAAGAATAGTGGACAGTTTCTCAGCTGATGGGTATTGCTTCCTTTAACTTGGCTAACTAATGACAGCAGTTGAGGTGGAAGGGGGCTGTTAGGTAGAAGGAAGTTAATTAATTTCAGGGGGTTTAATCTCTTTTCTTTTGTACCAAACCATAAAACAAAAACTCTTCAGAAGCCAGAACATGTACCTCCAGTAATCGAAAGAGAGGCAAGGATCTGACTAATAGATATTACGTTCCATTATATGGTCTTGAAGTCAATAAACATTAGGTTACCTTCATGCAGTGAAAAAAGACCAGATTTATTAAAAAATCTTATCTGGAGGGTTTGCATTTCAATAGGATGTGAATTTGCATATTTTAACAATAACCTCCCATCATTCTGTCTGATCTGTGCTCAGTTGGCCATACAGATCACTTTATCTTGAATAGATTATCACCGGTTTAATAAACCCTTCATAATATGCAGGTATAACAATGGTACTTCATTGGATAAAGGAGGTATTAAAGTTCTTTTTCTGGAAATAGGGGTGGCCCAGCTAGTGATTAACTTTATACCTCTGTACATCCCTGTGCTGAATATGGGATTGAAGGAGAGTGTTCCCATTATTCACATTCAAATGGACCAGCTCTTCAGAGCTCCTATTAACTCCTCATTGCCTATGGCAACTGTGCAGATATGGGAGTCAACAAAGCTAGTACTGCCAGGGATGTTATCTCCAGCAGTGACCACTGCCTGAGACATCAGGAAAAGGCAAGTCATTTCCCCTATGCTGTGTCCCTCTTTATGTGCAGAGCATGATCAGTGCTGAGCTATTTAATAGAGAAGGCATCTTCTTGATACTAGATGCAAGTAGGGTCAACACAGAATCCAAAAAGGCTTCTAAGCAGATAGCTATGATTCTTTGTTTTCAATAAAAGAGCAGATTTCTTCTTTCTTGTCTCCTCTCCCAGGCTTTGACTTACTCCTTGCTTCCACTTTCCACAGAGGAGCTCATTTTCCACTGGTTGTTCCTTACAAGAGATGAGTCCGTCCCACAACTCCTGCATCCTGTCTTGTCATCTCAGAATATCTGACTGGGAACAACATGCTCAGACCCTCCAGGAGTAAAACGAGTTGCTGCCAAATTGTAGGGATGGCTTTTACCTCCTGCAGTCTCCACAGGGACAAACTATTATTTACACATTCCCGCCATTGAAGCCTCCTGACCACATTTCACATAAGACTCAGAACAGAGCATTAATGCTAATGTAATTGTGATGGGACAAATATAATTTTCATGTTGTCTTGCAATTTTTCATTTCTTCATTTTTGTTTCCTTATTGATATTTTTACCCTAACTTAAAAAAAAAAAAAAAAGAACAACTGTTATTCTTCCTCTCTTGGGTACCCAGTACAGAGCAGGCAGCTGTAAGCTTTAACTATCCACACACAAAACACAGACAATCTGTAGGCTACTGTGGCATTAAGCTTAACCTTGTAGGCCTTAATGAGAGAGAATTTTCACTCAGGACCAGCTCTGTGATCATGCAGTCCTGGGATCTGGACTGCTTGACATCTGACCACTTGGAAGCACAGGAATAATGAATTTTGGGGCTGAGTGTGCGTGCATGTATGAGAGAGAGTATTTCACACACATGTTCCCCAAGATAATCTTGAGAGTAACTATAACTTTTCACACTCTCTCCCTTCTCTGTTTTCTTTTTTTCTGTTCAAGCTGTGTTTGTGCTTGCTTTTCCATCATGAGCTTTTTGCTTCTCAAGAGCCGACATGCCAGTGTGCTGTCTGACAGTGGGAGCACAGCAAGGCTAGTGAATAATTGAAAGTTATTGACCTATAATAACCTGGCATTATTGACCATAAATGATTTAGTTAAAGCGCGCACGCACACACACGCACATACACCATCTCACATGAAGGAGCTGAATTTTTAATTCCCTTTGTCCAACACTGACTCAATGGAGCCTGTAACAGGGGAGATAGACAAATTTTTGCCTGGCGTGAAATTAATGTAAATCAAAACAACATTTCTGATGATGCTGTAATAAGGTCATTGTGAGAATGAGCACAGCACCTGAAGCCACAAGCAAATCAAGCAGATTTTCCTGAGTCTTTTACTCAAAGCTCCATGAGGGCACAAACCTTTCCTGAGCTTCAGTATTCAGTATATATTTAAAAGCTGGCTGAGGAGGACAATTTTCATCAAGAAGTCTGACCACTGCCATAAGGTGGACTATAGACTAATGAATATCAAGACCAATAACCTGTCATCAAACTTGGAGTACGACATTTAGGGAGAAGGGAAAACATCCAGTTGTGATATCCAACTTCCCACTCTATTATTTTTCATTTCTGCTGAGACAGCTCTTCCCTTCTGAAGTGAAAGTGCTGATGTCAGCTCCTTTGGAGCCACAGAATGTGGGTTGCCCTGCTGAAAAGCCTACTCAGGGCCGATGCCTGGCCTCAGGTCTCCATTGTCTGGTTGTATCTGCAGAAAAAAAAGCATCCTTGTCTATGCTGAAAATCCAACAGCTTCCTGTGTCTGAATGGAGCCCTGCAAAAGTGCAGATGTCTGGGCTGGTGACCTTGGCTGGATCAGATAAAGATGTGAGTGAGTAAATGTTCAATGAGCCAGATTTCCAAATGAGAAGTAATCCCAGTCACTAATACAACTGCCATATGACCTGCTATGCTGGCTGTGTTTGTGTCAGGATCTGAATTTTGTGGTTGGTCTCTATTATGGAAAGTTTCTGCCCAGCTTTTGACAGATGAAACTTTGCAGCTTGGAGCTGTTCCTGATAATCTATCAGTGCTCAACAAACAGCTGTACAAGCTCCTCATTAGCTTTATGGGTGCTGTTCATTATATATAAAATAGCCAGCCTAGCTGTGCTTGGCTTACTCTGTTCTTCATGGTCAGATGGACAACAGAAAAGATCACTTTGATTTCAGATTTGCCTGACTGCAAGCTCTTGAGATGATGTAAAAAAACTTTTAATCCTCAGCAGTGCTGACCCCTAGTCCAGAGTAGTGGTGAATTGACATTTACATCACAGAAAAGTGTTATGATGGAGGGATTCATTCCTTTGCCTTTCCAAGTTCAAGACAGATTTTTCCTACTGACTCAAGCAGAGTGGAAGTTCTTGGAGCTGATCTCACAGTCCAAAATCACTTCAGACAGGCAATTGCTGGAGTCAAAGGTGTGATCCAGTCTGTGTTCTGAGGTAACTAACTTTTGAGTACATTGTAAGTACCTAATGAAGCAGTCTTCTTTGAATAAATCCTTAATTTCTCCATCTGGGAAACTGGGTCTGCATAATTTACTTCTCTAAATTTAGGCAGCCAAGAGCTCCCTCTGGAGGTCTCCAAGCAGCCCATTTTTTTTTGCTTGGGCAAGGCCAGTGCTTACTTTAGGAAGGCATCTGTGACTTAAGTACGAGAGAAGTCATTCAGCAAATAGGATCTCTCCTGAAATTTCTGATTTTCCTTCCACTATCAGAGCTAAACTATGGGATAAAGCCACGTGGAAAGAAACAATTGAGCTTCTCTCTGAAGTCAAATAAGGGATATGGTATGATAAGATATAGCCTCCTTGCCTCTAAAAAATAATTGTGAGCAGTGGGAGAAGTGCAGTTTCTCATCTGTATGTGCACATTGTCACTTACTCATGTACGCTTTTGAGATCAACCCAAAATGCCTGACTACAGCAACACATGACAGCAACGTCCAAGATAGCTTCCAGTTGTCCTTCCTTCCTCTCTATATAATTGACTATTATACTGGCATTATCTGTGCCTTGATACCTTGGATTTACATAGCTTCTAAAAATATAAATTCCCCTTTGCACAAACCCCATTTAATCAAAACCTTGCTGGTTTAAGCAGTCTGTTTTATTAAATTACCAACCTATGAAGACATTAACTCAATTAGAAACAGCGGTTCTGTGGTCTTGAACAACCAAGGGGTAATATTGCTGCAGTATATGTTATGCAGAGTATGGCACATTATAATAACACTGAGAGCTTATATAGCATTTTAGAATTTTACAGTTTTGTAGGAATAATATCTAATTAATCCTCACAATGGGCCCTGAAGGTAAAGACTATTGTCTAATCCCTTTTTTCCATGGAGGAAACTAACTGGTGAAGGTAATAAACTTTGAAAAAGAGTTTAAGGCCATGTCTTTCCACACTGGCATTCATAGGAAATAGACTTCAGACTTTCCAAATTGGTCCTTTCCTTCTGAGAAGATCAACATCAAATGGCCATTATTCTCTAAATTTTAATGTGTAAGGACTGAGCTTATTTTAAAACATCTCTTCCTTTATGAGGGGTGGGGGGACAGGGAAGGAGACCTCAAAATATGTAGAAATCTTAGAGGACTAACTACATGTGTCCATTATATGTAAGCAACTCTGGTAACCACCTTTAGTGCTTGCTGTGGTTGTCTTGTGCTTTTGGGTGCTTTCCAGAATCAAACAGGCATGGTTTCAGAAGTTACCATCCATTTGTGACCATCATTTCCCATAACCGTTCTACCCCAAGAAATTTTACTTTTCACTGTCAGGGTAGAAACAGCCACAAGTGCACACCTGTGTCTCCTCAATTACGTGATCTGACAGCAAATAGCAAGGATGATCACAGGTGATCTAACTATCTCTGAGTACCTATGACCTTTCATACAGACAGTACAAAGATATATGTTCAAATAGGAAAAGTTTGTTATATATGGGACACAGTATTTATGGGTAGAAGCATCTTGGTAACAAAGTAAATGGCAAAGATCTTCTTAGAAAGCAATATGCAACACTAAAACTACACTTGATCTCAAATTGTCATTACTATAAGGTATTATGTTTCTGTGCTAAGTAAAAAAAAGTGCCAGGCTCATCATACAGTAGCAACAATTAGGTGCTGACAGTAAGAGTAGATCCTAAATGTAAGGATTTTGTCTAAAAGGTTATGCTTCTATAATTATGTTCTACAAAATTTAGTAAAAGAATTTTAATTTTCTTTAGATTTGAGTAGAAAACAGTTTTGGGGACAGCTTTATATATTTTTACTAGATTTAGAGAAGTAAATAATGCAACAGAAGAGACAGTGAACAGGAATGGGAACTGGACTTGATTTGAATTTCAAAAAGATAGTGACGGATTTATGATCAGTATTTGCTTTAAGCAAAGTACAGAGGGGAAAGAAACAGCTTTAAATAGTGAAAAGAAAATAATGCTTCTAATAATTAACATTGCCTATTATAAAGAAGCATCAATCATAAATTATCTCAAGCAATTCTGTATGATATGATAATATATATGAGAGATTGTTTTCAAATATAATTCTTCTATGACTGATATTTTGAGCATTAAGAATTTTCTTTTGTTCTGGAATTAAAATTCTTGTTAAAAAGTTGCTCAAGTCCAGAAGTTGTGAATTTAAGGAAAGCATTGTTCATCAGGCAGCTGATGGTAAGGCACCAAAAGCTGGAAACTCTGGCAGAGTTTGTAAGCTGGGGTAGGTTAGGGTTAATTTTAAACACAGAGAGTTTTACCTTATACCTAATTCAATGAGAATTAATGAGAATGTTATTTACAGCAGGGGACCTAAAAAAAAGATTGTTCTCAGTCGTCACGGCTTTATGGCTCCAATTTATCTAATTTCATATTTACACAATGTAACACCCTATTCACACTGCAGAGAGAGAAAGTACAATCTGGCCCATATTTTCAGATATACTCAGTACTCTGTGGACTAAAATCTTATAATTATCTGTCTGAGTATTTGAGAACACCCTGTGTTTGAAATAGAAGGTTCTTTAAGGACTATGATTTCTTGCTTGGTTTCCCTTCTCTGTGTTTTTTTACCATCAATGTCACATCTTGAGACTATTTCTCTGCTGTGATTTTGGAGGGACACTTCTAGAAAGCAGCAAACCTTGTTCTCCATGCTAAACAATTATGCCAATGCAACTTAGGCTTGCTACTGATCCACAAAGAAGAATCAGACCCTGGGAGTTCAGATACATACTGTAAAAAGGTTAATGGCTAGTAATGCCAGTAAGTTTATATCTGAACTTCTAATGTCTGTGATCAACACTGTCTTTAATCAAATGTCATGGCACAAGAATGGGGAAGAGGAAGGCAAATGCACTTGGATGAGTTCTCCTTTCTCAATGAGGTCTCTCTGGATTGCCTCTTCCAACTTCATCCAAGCTGAACATGATACGCGAGCAAGCAAGGTGGTCAAGCTGGCAAGACAGTGAAAATCAAATGGGAGCAAAGACAAAGGGAGTAAATAACTTGGAGCTATCGACTGTGATGCCAGAGGTGGCATGCTGCTTCCAGCCACTAACAGATGTGGACAGGTGAACCTTTACACCAAATCAATCATCATATTTATTCTAATTGTATCATAATAGTCCCTCAGGAGCTCAGTTCAAATGAGCTTGACATTATTAAAATTTTAATGCCCAGTTTTCATAGTTGAATGAATATTTAAAGGATATGTCCCAGGTTTAAGTTATGATGATGAAGAAATTAATGGAATGTCTTGTTTAATGCTTTGGTACATGTTGATGCTAAAAAAAAAAAGAAGGAAAAAAATGTTGTTCAGGAAGCAAAAGAAAGAAAGACAGTGTTTAGTTATAATTAGAGGAGGAAAGCATTAGTGATGCACTATTATCAGACATCACCCTTGTTGGAGAACTCACAGTGGAGAGGATATTTTTATTATTTGGGAGGGGCAAACCTGGGGTACAGTCAAGTCAGGAACCAGAAGAGAAGCAGCTCCACATAAATGACAGATCAGAAACAAATCCTTGGGAGTTTCCAACCATATCACTCCATGGTGGAATGAGATTGCTAGCCTTTGCTGGCTGGAACAGACACAAGAAAATCACCTTTGTTACCCAACCAGGGTATTTGTTTATTGTGAATACCCAGATCAGCTTTGAAGGATGGCATAATTAATCAGTGATACTCATCAGACTGATAATTATGTTATAGATAATTGTCAAAACACAGGACCGGATGATAACTGTTATACATAGATGTGGGTGAGATGGTAGCTCCTTTTACATCGGAAGAGCTGATTCTGTACTAGCTGAAACTAGCCCAGGAATCTGCATTGAAATTGAGGATCTGAAAATATTGTAGCATTTTAGTTTGGTTTTTAAGTCTTCCATGCTTTTCCTAATTCAGGGAGTGTTTGAGAAACTAAGCATTTTTTGTTTATCTTCTTCAATGCTGTACTAATACTTGCAAGGTTCCTGCTTGTATATATTTATTTGCTGTTAGGAACAGAGGACTATCTTAGGTGACTGGATTGGCTTAAACTCTCCACCTAATATGTATTTCCTAGCTGTGAAAAAGATCTGAAGAAAAAGTTAATTCTCTAAGTCTTTCCACAGAAGATTTTTCTTTAAATAGGCACTGTCAAGATTAAGAAAATCTTATTATTTCCCTCAGTCTTTCCTTACTTGTTGTTTTTAAATTATTTTCTGTTATTTTCCTTTTGCAAGTTCCTTCAGCAACTGATGACCTGACCCAGTGCACACTTAAGAGTTTTATCTCTAGGCAAGGTTTTTCACACATGTAATTTGAGGTGTGATTTCAAATCAGTTTAGACAAACTGGTGAAAAAGGTGGTATAGCTGCTAGGGTGGAGGGGGTTTTCTGTTCAATTGGAGCTTAATTGAGATTATTTTAAAATAATTAGACTATATTTGTTTATTAATAGAGATGAAAGCAGAGCACAACCATACCACTTGTATCACTTGTCCTGCAGCAAGCTTACCGCACAGATAACCTTTGCCCTTCAGAGGAGGGAAATTAAGGTGTGAGGAAAAAGGTTAACATAACTCCCTTGAAAGCAAGACCAGTATGGTGGAAAAATCACTTTCTGGTCCAGATGGATCTAATCCTGTACCAAAGAAAACCCTGCTTGCAACCTTAACACTGTGGTAGCCTCTTCTGTTTCCTAGGGATGTTATGCTTTAATTCGGGTCCTGAGGCTACCTGCACATTTATATCAGTGATAGAGACTTTATTTCATGATGCTGGCAGTGGGTGAAAGCAACTAGTTAATTTACACTGCTTACTCAGTTGTTTTTCAAATGGCAGTGCTGTGGAAAGCATTTCTCCATGGGCAAAAGGGCTGGCTGTGGTTCTTATCTTTGTGGCCAGGCACACAAAGCCACAAGCACAGAAGGTCTAATCTTCCTGGATGGACGGTGGCCAAGATCCTTTTGCACTGAAAGCATTGAAGTCAATGGGAGCTTGGCCTTGCCTACAGTGTCAAGCCAAACAATCATTAGTGGCAAAGGCAGAATTTGGGTCTTGCTTCAGAAGAGGACATAAAGCCTAGAGAACGAAGAGCACAGCAGAGAAGAGCCAACAGCCAGAGGTCATGGGCTCAGGACAAGGAGAGGGTGAGAACAGATGTTCATCTCTAAAAGAGGAGCAGGGGTTATGTCTATAATGCCTACAGTAATACATCTCTCTCTCAGTCCTGCTTGCTTGACCTGTTCCCATCCATGCTGATGAGGCTTCTGGCCTCTGTGCAGGGTACCCAACATACACAAAACAATGACATGCCCCATATGCAAAGAATGCCCTACTTTTCCCCCTTACTTGCACTTCCTCACCAAGGCAGTCCTGAGCATACTCCAGACTGTGCCTCTGCCTGGAAGAGCGCCCACTGGTGCATTGCTGGGCAGAGTTAGAGCAAATCAATGCAGAAATCATCCATGAGACAACTTAGGTACAAGTCCGAGAGCAAGCTTTAAACTATACGATCTTTAAACTATACAAGCTTTAAACTATACAAGTTTTAACTAGGCAGTGGGCACATAAACTTAAAACCACAAACACCTGAGCTGAATGCCCATTGCAAAACTGATCTAGGAACCTTTGGCACATACTCGTATCATTCATTTAAGTCCTATGTTGCCTCTTAGATACATTTGTTAGCCATGTTGGATGTCTAAGGCTATCTTTGTTGTGTCCATAAGGACTGCCTGTTATGCTATTGCTCTACCCTGAAAATGTTTGGGATCACAATATCTTGGCTAGAAGAGAATTTGGCTGCTTTTAACTGGAGTATGCAGAGTTGGCTAATAGAAAATTCCAGGGATCACAAAGAATGATTTTAGATAAAAGATGATTTGGGCATGTTTTAAAACTGAATGTAAATTGTCTTGAAACAAACTCAAGTGGGAAAATAGAAGAGAGGTGAGATTGTGGAAATGCTTATCTCTATTCGTACTAGGAAGGAAGGGAGGAAAAGACAGTAAAAGTCTAACTTAGTTTTATATTCTTACTTGAGGTATTTATGAACACAATTTTACGTTGTGTTTGCTCACAATAGCAGCAGGGAACTAGATTTAATGAGCAGAGCGTCCTTTCAAAACTTGTACCTCTACTGTCACGATACACAGGCAAATAGACCATTTAATATAGCTTAACTTCACCAGTAGGCCTATTCTGTGACTCTTTACATGCTTGAGCATACTCACTGAATGTCCAGGGACTCCTTGTATAAGCAGGGAGCCTGGGACTACATACACAATTCACAAGCCAAAGTCAGCATCCATCAGACCCTTGTTTCCCAGGAGAGAAAGGTCAAGTGCTCAAGCCAGACAAAAGCCCTGAGTGGGAATAAACACCCATCTATGATCAGAGCAGTAGGGCATTAGGGCATGATGTGTGTGTGGTAGCAAAGTCTAGCAGGTGAAATAGACCTATCAAACATCTGTGTGACTGCCCAAAGCTTTAAGGAGATGCCTGCTGTTTCCTTTACCTCCAGATTTGCATATGAAACAGTACTTACGAGATTTAAATACTGAAAAATAACGATAAATATCTCTCTTGTTTTGGAAAATGATGCTTTGTTATTTGAAGCATCCTGTGTTTTGTTTCTCCTACTGTTGTCAAACCTTCCAAGGCCTGAGTTGGCCCTTCACCTGTTCCCTCTTCTTTTAAAACCAGAGGCACTGTGAGATTGAGCAATAGATGCCCAGTGAGGCAAAGTGCAAACCAAAGGATTTGTTGTATCAGTAAAGGTTTTATTTTGCTACCAATAAGATTAAGAGTTTCTTCAAACTCAAACACAAACTGTTTAGTAGGGGGAAAGCTCTGAGTTCAAAGCCATAGGCACATGAACTGAACTTAAGCCCCTTCTAGATTCATCTATATACAGGAGACAAGAGGAAAGATAAATCAATAGTTAGATGGATGGATTATAATGTGTTTTATATGACATATAGAAAATACTCTCAGAGTGCAGGGATGGCCAGTAGCAATCATTCTCAGGGGTAGGCACCAGAGCATTGACTGATTTGTAAAGGTCAGACACTTCAAGATTTTTTTTTATATCTCATACATTCCCATTTAAGGTCCTGTTATCTATTTGTGTACATGTCTATGACACACATCTCATTAGTCAGGGAAGAGGATGGTATGGAGGAATTAAAGAGTCCACTACTCAGATGAGGTTTGGGATAGAGTCATTTCAGGTGTAGTGTATTCCTAGTGAGTGCTTCCCACAAGGCAAGCCAATGCCATTTTTTTTCACCTAACTTTCTAAAACATTTCCTCTCTATACTCTTTTATTAACCCAACATTTTATCAATTTGCACTACCTACACGGAAGTATGTTTAATGTGTAATCACGTAGCAATTCATGCAACCATAGCACTTATCTCTGTTCTCACAGGGACAGGTTTTTTCTTTATACCTTACAGATGTAATATTCAAAACCAGAAAGCTGGTTGTGTGGCTAACCTGTATTGGAGCAGCTTTCTTGATTCTGCAGCATTCACAGAAATATCTCCAAGCTGAGGACCTGGGCCCTGACTTTGTTGTTTGTTTTTTGTTTGTTCGTTTTCCAGAGGCAGGAGATTGCTTTGGATTCACTTTTATGGCTATCTAGTTTAAGTTACTATAATTCAATTATGTCACTCAGAATCAGGAACAGAGTGATTACTTGAACCTTGCAATTACACATACAGAATTCAATTGTAGGTGATTTTCTTGGCCTTTGCAACTTTGACACTAATATACTTTGCATTTCCTTAGGGCTTTACAAGCACTGCAGATTTTGGTCAATGCTTTAAGAGTTATGACCCACTCGTAAAAGTAAATTCCTGCCAGTAACTTTACTCACTTAAACAGCTGTGTTGACTTCAGTGGAATTACTACTGTGTACATGGCAGATCCCCAAAAAGATGGCAGAAATGGTAAAATGAAATTTCTCTTAGTGTTTTAGAGTGAGAGAAAATGTTTCCTATTGAGAAAATTTGGGATAGGTATATTTTGTGGTAAATTCAGAGTAGTTATTAGACTATTCATACCTCAAAGTAACATCTGAGCTATTTCATTACATCACCAAGAACTACATGGCATATTTGGGAAGTAAGTTGTTCCAGGATGGGATTTTCTTTTGTGAGGCTAACCAGCATATACAGAGATGCAGCAGTGCCCAACAAGCATTTGCTAAGACCTGCTAGCTCCCAACAGCGTTCTATCCTTTGTGATTAGCTCACAGCAGTGTTTAATCATGGATCATTCTATTGCCTGAACAACTCCAAACACAGTAAAACACAAGTGAGCAAGACAGTATTGTTATTTGCTATTATATTTCTCTGCCTAATTCAACTATATAAATTACCAGACTTTTGTTTGTTTGTTCATTTAACAACAGAATTTATATAAATTTTTTCATCAACCACCTTCATGGTATATTAGGATAACTTTATCTTCATTGTACAGAAGCTGAGAAAGAGGCAGACATAATGTTATGTCCAAATTCATCCATAAGACCTGTGTGGAACTAGAAATAGGACTTGTCAGAGGTTAACACCTCTACTTTCTACTCTGTACCATTCTACCCCACTATTTGGGAACTCCAGGAAACATGGACAATAGAATACCTTTATTCACAGTTTTTGATGCAAAGCCCTAATCAATCACTCCAATCTGTTGTCAGGAGGAATTCAACTTTCTTGAGCCCTCTAGGGAGGAGTAGAAAGACTATTATTAGATAGATGATCACTGTGGTAACCTTACATGGGATTACAGATCATGCAAGCTCTAGAATAACATTTTGTCTTCTGAAGTGACTTTTTACTGAGACAAAAGCAGCAGATACCTTCAACACAGCTGTTGGGTGCCTTGGATATGATCTTTCTAATCATTAACAAAATTTCAGTAATATTCAGTAGTCTCCCATTCTTCTCACTTTTCCTTCCTGTCTCAGATTCCTCTTCATTCTATTCATGATGTCTCCATCATTCTGTGTTTTTTTCCCCTTCTTCTTTTTATCTTTGTATTTATATATTCTAAAGCCTAGTAGAGCTTTAGCCCTGGCTAGAAACACCAGATATGTTAATGACTAGTGAAAAAGTGAGTGAGACAAGAAAGAAAAGAGGAGTTTGAACAGCTAGAAGATAGATGGCCACAGTGCGAAATCAGCTGTCTCTGCTTCCTACTCTTCTTTCCCAGATGATCCTTCTACCTGCTGTAAATTAATATCAAAGCCAGAGGGAACATAAAAAGTTTTGTGGGGAAGGAGAAAACGACAAACTTAGAAAAAAAAAATCATGATGCAGAAAAGCGTCTGTGCCCTGTCTAATTCCTGCAGTGGCCTGCAGCTGATGGTGCTGAGAAAAATACAGCAGCAAGCTCTGACATTTCATTTCTGTGGAGAATTGAAAACAGGCTTGCTGTAATTCATCGCTTCTTGTAACTCAAACCCTTTTTGACAGGAGTACCTGCGCTGTCTTTTAACAGTGGCACCATGGTGGCTGTAATTGGACATGAAAAATGATGTCATCTTTCTACTTGCAGGGGAAATTGGGGTGGGGGTAGGTGGGGCAAATGGCAAGTTGGTGTGAGAGGATGGCATCTGGTATTACTTGAATGGGTTGGGTTTAGGTAAAGGGGAGTATAGGGCAAATAGAAGAGTATGAAGTATAACAAGTATGATCATCTTGTCCAAGGTACACAAAGGTGATAGTAAAGTTGGTTTTCAGCAGAGATGAAAGTGCAAATAATCAAAGGAAAATGCGAAGTGTGATGCATCTGAAGTTCTGATTCCTCCAACAACCCAAACACTTAGGACATTTGTGGGAAAAGGACATGTAGCCCCCCTTCCTGGAATGGAGCCAATTAACAGCTGTAGTGGTACCCAGTGCCCAGAGTCCCCAGTACAGACAGGGAATCTGAGACACAGGTTTTGCCTGAGACCACAATGGGAACACAGTTGTGGATAAAACTCAATTTTTCCATACATTTGCCGCCCCTTTGAAAAGTGAGTATGTCACATGTAACCAGAAACCTGAATTAAACTTTTTGACTCTTGCTTAATTCCCTTTGTTTTTCAGTGGTACCCAGCACACCTCTGCTACAGCATTGCTGTTGAGTGAGGCACTTGAAAGCAAATTTGTGGCCAAATTGGACTCTGGATCACAAATGAGGATAAACATATTGTCCTGATTTATAATGAGTTTATAAATATCAGGCATTCTGGTACCATATTGTCAGGAAACTTCACAGTTTATATAGGCAATAAAAAATACTAGTCAGGTCCTACAGGATAAGAGGGAGTCTAAAGAGAACATAAACTCTTTCTAGGTTAACTAATGGTAAAAAGTATCCTACTTTCATGGTTGCAGCCCATAAGAGTTAATATAGAAGAAGAAACCATGATCATATTTCAAAGGAGAGGATAAAAAACATCCATGGTCAGAGCAAAGAAGGACCATTGCAATGGACAGAAGCATAGCACACCCTAGAGGGGAGCCTAAAAGAGTTCATCCAGTCCATCTGTCAGTTTAAATGCTGTATCAGCGCTACCTAGATACTTTTCCATGTTGTCAAATCTCTTTTCAAGACTTCTAGTGATAAGGATCAATAAAAAGTCACAGCTACATCTGTACCTGCTATGATCCCATGTGGATACCCATGGTATTAATCAAATTTGCCTACTGGCAAATCTTCTGTTTGCTGTTACACTCTCAAGCACCTCAAAGACAGGACAGATATAAAGATGTCCATATCAATATTCCCCCAATACCTATTCAGAAGATCACATTTTGGTGTATAACCTTCTGTTTCTTTGTATTAAACTCATAACAACCCTGACCTGAAAAACTAGCAGGAAGTTTGAACCTCTGCTTTCCCCTCTTCCCAAGATGGCTTTCCCTCAGACTGAGGATGATACAACTTCCTGCCATTTTATTTCCCACTCAACCCTTTTCTGCTCCCCACACCAGGGCCTTGCTCCCAGAGAGTCCATAGTATGAAAAAAAACAAACCAAAAAACCATAAACGGAGAGAGGAAACTTGATTATTTTCGTCTCAGTGTTTCTCTCTATAATTGGTGTCTTTCATGTCAAGATGATCTCAATTTATATTATGGGCTCCGTGCAGGCAGCACTTTCTCTTTACTCTATCAAGAAATTGTCAAGTGTATAAATCATAGTGTACGTTAAATTACACTAGCCTTTTACTTATTAATTTCCCCAGGTTTTTTATCTCTCTGTCGGATGCTCACTCCCTCTCTCTTTTTTTCCCTTTCTTAGGGATTGTCTTCTTTTTCTTATGCCCCAACTGAAAAAAAATACCAACATAAATATCAGTCCTATCATTTTTGCTAAAGGGTCTGATGAACTCCTCTGCCTTTTGCAAACTGACCACATCCAATTAAACAAGTAAGAAGAACTCTGTCTAGTCTTTCTAAAGGCTAGATACAAAGGTTATTTGAGTTCAGTGGGGATTTCATGGCCTTTAGCAAGTTTCCAAACTGTACATACACTGGTAAGTTTAGGGAGTGTTTTGCATTGAAAAGTTGTGTTCATTTTGAAACCCAGGCATTGCACCTCAGTGCCATACGCTGCACACCTCCTGCAAATTCCTGGCTGCTTGGGATGCGCATTTTGGCTGTCTTGGAGTGAACATCAGGGACCTCTGACCCACTTCTCCAATGATTTGAGTTGTATTAATCATTGTGTCCATGTTAGGAAACCATAATATATAGCATGACTGCAGCTGTCAATACCTCTGCAGTCAGAACTTGATACATGGATGGTGTCAACACCAACCTGCTCTAAACACAAACCAGTTGCAGTGGTTGAGCATCTGAGGGAAGTAAAAGGACAGTAACTGGGCAGTTTGACTTTGTTATCCTGCATGAGAACCAAGAAGTTCATCTCACCTAACTAAACTGTCTTTATGACCAGTGGAGAGGAACAGTCACTGCAGAAGACCATTCATCGTTTTCATCTTAGACATTAATCTTAAAGAGTGGCTTAATATCAGACTTTTTAACCATTTGGAATTACATAACATAAATTACGCTGCTCATCCATGTGATGTCAGATCTTTAAATGTCTGTTTCAGCCAGCTGCCCACATGCAGTTACAGGAGCCCTATGGCAAGAGGTCCATCTCCAGCTGCTGCTAAATATATCACCTCTGGCCCTGATAATATCTTGTGGTACATGTGTGAGTGACAGGTCTTTACAGTTGCAGAAGCAGGGGCTGATACAAGGTTTATCCAGTACCAGATCTTTTGTTACTTTTAACACTTCATTTTATTGGATAACACAAGCATACAGCAGAGCAGAAATTGCTCAGTAGTGTCTGGAGCCATTGATCCTCCTCTTGATGAGTGTGAGTCTGTCTATAGCCAGTTTATGGCTAAGTGCATTTTCCTCTTGAGACAACAATGTAGCAGAATCTGTTAGGCTCTCCATCATCTTAACCTACTTGTCAGCCAGCTTGATAACTTTTTATTACTGAATATGTGTGTGGAGCCATTAGAATAAATCTAAATGATTATGAACCACTTTCCAAAAAAAAGCAGGGAAATTAGGAAATTAGGAAAACTAACAACCTTGCTGCCCAACTGTGATTAGCCACAAATAAGAGAGGAACAGTGTGTTCTGATGTGAGCTAAAGCAGAATCAGTTTTCTAACTTTTCAGCTAATCCTTATCTAAGTATCTTCATTTTCTGAAAGATAACTGCATGTTTTTCAGATAGTTTGTCTGCAGAAGTGATAACACGGGGCACTGGTATGTAGAAAAGCCACTACTCATACTTAGTCCTACAGAAATCAAGGCCAACCTTGAGCTGGTGAAAAGTCAGTAAGTGAAAGGGGGGGAAAAAAGATCACATCTGTGGGGAGGAGTAGATAGGACAGGTGATCCAAAACTGACCAACAGAGTATTCCATTCCTTATACGTCAAGCCCAGTATAAAAGTGAGGGATCATAAGGGTCAAGTGCTTCTTCTTTGATGGCAGACATCCACTGAGGACCTTGTCTGCCTTTTTGCCTTCATCTTGGATCTGTGTGTTCTTGAATCCAGTTCCTGAGTCCAGCCTGGAACCTTTTGCTGTGTCTGCTCTGCAGCATCTGTGGTGAAGTAGTCATTGAAAGGTGGGGGGAAAGGGAGACAATATGGTATATTTGTAGACACTTAATTATTTTATTGTTAATAATATTTTACTTTTTATTATTTCATTAAAGATCTTTCTTTTTTAGCTTCCTTTCCACAAGTCTTTTTCTCTCCTTTCCCTTCCTCTTTCCTTGGAACAGAGGAAGAGAAGTGGGAACCCAGCTGCTAGTGTTTAGCTGTCAATCAAGCTGAGCTGGGGATAAACTACAACAGAGTTACCTGAAGGCAACCTGTGACACTCATCAGCCAATTTGTCTTCTGACTTTGCTGAGAATCAATATAATAGGACATTTCCATTGTCTTCTGCCTTCCTGCTCCCTGTGATACCTGTTTGAACTTGCACATTCTTTAGTTGCCAAATCTAAAGGATAATTTCTTTCCATTGGTGGTCACCTACAGAAAGATATTTTGAATAATCCATCTGCACAGTGTATGGATTGCTTTAAATGACACAAAGGAAAAGGCAAGGAGGGGCTTTCAGATCAAATCTCCGCTGACTCTCCTCCAATCTGAACCTCCAGTTACTAACAGAAGGGGTATATCCTCATCCCTGTTCATCAGGTACCCACATTATGTTAGGCACTACTGGTGAAGATGATCATGGACATCTGCTGCCTTCTCTCCTGGGAGCAAGTTGCTCTGATAATAATGAATGTCTGTGATGCTCTTGTTAAGAGAGTAAGGGAAAAGATAAGTTGGAGAACAGACTAGAGAGCCTATTCACAGCATGATGGTAAAGTTTTTATATGCTTATGTTGTGATGTGAGAAAGGAAAAAGCTGTCTGAAAAAGCAACAGAGTTTTGATTCATATCCTACCCTCTTCCCCAGCCCAAAGAAAATGTCCTAATAGCCAGCACTCCTGCTGCATATGGACAAACCAGCTCCAAGTCCCATTCCCTGAGTATTAAATGGAGTCTGAAATGTAACAGGTGACTCTTGTACTGAACTAACAGAGAAGGCAAAATTCACATTTCCATTTTCTTTATATCATGCCATTCTCAAGAATTCTTTGAAACTGAAGTTTCACTGATCCCAATGTTCTGACAAAGCATTTCTGCTCTGACACAATTATGTTTCCAGAGGAAACTCAGAAATTTAAAGAGTTATGTTTAAAATTTCATGACCTTGTGAGAAATGAGTCAGATCCCTCTCCCAGTTTGATTCAACAAAATCCCCATCAGGTAAATAGGGTGACACCAGTTTACCTTGGACTAAGAAGCATCCTGTACTCTATGTTTACTTCTTTGCTTACTAATTGTTTTTTCCCTTCCTTCTAAATTCTACTGCTAACTATGATGCATGGTGAAAAAAAAAACCAAAAGGACAACAACAACCAAAAAAACAACTAACTAAAGTAAACCTCTGTATCTGAATGTTTGATTTCACCATTAATTATATATCTCTCTTTGCTCTTTTTTACAGATGAACAGACCAATCCAGGTGAAACCAGCGGACAGTGAAAGCCGAGGAGGTAGTTGACTGCATTGCTTTCAGACACAGTGCTAAGTATAATTGTTGTCTCTGGCTTCTCTCAGGCAATGTGCTGATCAATTAGTAACGTAATCACTGCCAAAAAAATTCCCTCTGCAGCAAAGATTCTCTTTATTAAATCTCCTTTACTTCGTCTCACTTTCCTCATATTCAATTATTATTTGATTTTAAAAGGCAGGCAGGTGCCAGCGATTGCCTGGGAAACAAATAACTGCCTCGTTAAGAAGTGAAGCATCAGAAGCTGACTTAACAAACTTTAACAGCAATGACGGCAAAGCAGATTTTTCAGACCTGTGTCAGGCTGAGCTGCAGAGGTGTTTATTTGGCTAGAATAAAGCAGATATTTTATGCTTTCTCTGACCTCATTGTTTCTACTTGGACTGAAAAAACTCTGCTTTTAGAAAAAGCAAAATCTTAGGTAGCAGAGTGTTCTGCACCTGTATAAGCTTATCTGGGTAAACCTCTTGTGGAAACTGAAGACTTCTGTCAGTCTCAGGGAGTTATTCAGGATTTGCACAGGTGTAGTAGAAATCAGGAGCTAGTCTTTTTCTTTTCCATCCTGCACAGTGGATTTGGAAGGCTTTGCTAAGTGACCATTCAATAGATCACCGGTGATAAGGTGTTTCCTGTAAAAGGTTTTCTACCAGAACTGATGTGTTGATACTTCACCGTACTCTTCTAATAGGGGACTGTTTGTCACATCAAATACAGAGCTCACTGAGAAAATGTGAGATGGTCTGTTATGCTGGATAAATAATCATTCTGGGTTTTGTGTTTTTTTCTTATGTCTGTACCTTTGTAAATACATACACTCACACACAGGTATATATGTAGTGACATTATGTTTCCTTCCTCTGTATCCCTACCTCTTTGGGAAAAAAAAAAAAGAGGGGCTTTTGCCTCTATATGCAGTAAAAGTACTAGTGCTTACGTATCATATAAACGTGGGAGTAGGTTTTTGTCATTTAGTAATGATGTAGCTCTTAGATGTGTGAAAACAGTTTAATTTTCACTATAGACATAAACTTCCTCATTTATGGGATGACTGCCTTTGTGCTGGCATTAGTGGAAATCCTCAGCAACAACTACTCAAAGGAAGTAAAATGCCTTACACAAAAAAGGCACTAAAATTTCCTTCTTTTTTCTGTTGAAAACTTTGGATACCTGAAGCTTTGTCTGCATCAGTGTGAGGCTGAAACTCTCCAGTGACTTAAGTCATTGGAAGGCTTTGTATGTCACTTGTAGTTAAAGGTCTGGTGATACGGAGTGGTGAAACCAGAAGTTCAACAGAGGTTCTGTAAGGAAGAGCTGTGGTGCCATGTAATTGCAGAGCAGGAGAAAAGTGGAGTGCTGGAAAAACGCCAGAAAGTTCAGGGATAAATATTGCAGTTTTAGAGTCCCCATAAAGTAAATTTGAGGGAATTTGTCCAACACTGGGCAGAAAGTATTTGATGGGCTCTGTGATAGCAAGTACTACTATCAAGGGCCACCGTGCATTTGTAACCCGCAACAAAGGAATGTCACATCATACAGCATTGTCCAGTGGTTTTTAACAGAACCAGGTCAATTACCCTGTTTCCTTTCCTGTTTGACAATCTGGCTCTGTGTCTGAGTAGAATTAGGTAAGCCATGGGCAGTTGTCAACTCCAGTCTCCTAGGGGAAAAGGGAAAGGCTCAGCTGCCTGAGCAAATGAGGGGACATTATGCACATTCCAGTGGAACTCCTGCCGACAGCAAGAGTGAAGGGAGGGCCTTTTGTCTATTTAATTAGACATACCAAAAAATAATAATTAGGCTGGCCAATTTGCTTAGTGCGCCTACAGGGTATGTAGCTCCCAATCACTCTTTTTTTTTCTTTCTTTCTTTTTTTTTAATGCAAATCAGAGATAGAGGACACATGCTTGGCATTCTGGGAAGGGTTTTCAAACTTGTTCGCTAGGAGCAGCTACTTTCAGGAGGGGTGGTTTGAACTACAAACAGCTCCATTGGTGGTTTGATTCTACATTATTTGTCACTCCACTGATTGTCTACCAATTCCATTTTAGCTAATTATCTCCCAAACACACAGAAACCTCATCTTTTGTCACCCTTTCCACTCCCATGTTATTCCTATTGGTGGTGATCATAATGCAGGGGCCAAGCATGTGCATTCATCATTGGTGTGAAAGACATGTTGTCCTAATTCCCCACAGTCAAGCTGCTTCTGGGCTGGTGATGTTTCAGGATGTCATGACTCAAGGGCAACTATGGGAGAAAAGAACAATTGGCACCCAAGGGAGTTGTTGTATGAAAACTTATGTTCTTCACAAGCCCACTGGTTAAAACAGTAGCTTTTCTGACTAGTACAAGTCTTCAGTCTGCCTAAAGCCCCCACTCTGAACACACTTCGGGCTTGTGGGGGATGTTGGTGCCAGGTGAAGCTATCCAAGAAAGAATGAAGCTGTGCTTTGTAATGAGACTTTAGTGGAAAAAGTCAACAGCATTCTTGAGGAAATGGCATTGTGTTTTATATAGGGACAAATACCTGCATTTTGCTAAACCACAAATCTTTAACCTTTCCAGTAAATTATTCCATAACCCAAAGCTGATGGGAGTGTAAAATATACACTCCTCGTCAACCACATTCTGCTCAACTTTTTCTCCTGTTGTCCTGGAGTCCAGATTTTGTTGGTCTTTGACCCAGACTGTGTCTTTATTCTCAATTGAACTGAATGTGGGTGCATTAGCATTTAGTATGAATGAGCACGTCCAAGGAAGTGACCACGTCTAAGGAAGAATTCAAAACGTTGCTTAGCACAAATTACACCCAACCTAACACAATGGAAATGCTGAGTTCTCCTTACTACTTTTGCTGGGTTAATTATTTTGTTTGTTAATCCCCATACTGGACTAGGAGCAAGACAAAGAATGCAATCCTTTTCAATACAAAATGACACTATTTACATCTGCCTAACCTGACAGAAACTAGAAAAGCATGTATTCTCTGTACATTTCTCTGGGGAAACAGTCTAAATTAATGGGAAAATTTTGTATTTTGCATTCCTGCCTGTTTGGGCATGTGTGTATAGTCAAGCTATAAAATGTTACATAGGGATATTCCTTCCACAAAATTCTTAGGGAAGCTTCAAATATCTAATTGGAAGGTCAGAGTCCTTTGACATTTTATAGAGAATTTAACAGTAATGGAGTTCATAGAATGTGATATAAAGGCACCAATTCTGCACTATGTTCTGAAAATTCACAATGTAAATGTAACTCTCTTAAGGTTATCTTTAAAAAAAGTCTGATCAATGTTTGTGTTGTGCAAATTTAACTTTACAACATAGAAGTTACTTTGCCATAGATTAGAATATCCAATATGATTTTAGGAATATAAGCTGTAACTCCACAATAAATTCTGAATATAACAAATTGCAATTGAACTGATAGATCTTTCTGGGTTTTATACCCTATTGTGATTTTTTTCTTGATACTTTTTCTCATATTCAACTCTAGAAATAGTCTATAAGCATCAGTAACTTAAAGTTTTGCAAATTTAGGGAAATATTTCAAGTCTTGTTCATGGTTTGGGGTGAAAGTTTAGAGCCATTTCTTATTTTATTCACAATATCTCCAGCTCTCACTAGACAACTCTTGCTGCGGCTGGCAGGGTTAACCTATGATAAATGCAGCCCTGAGGTCTCACTAGGTTGTACAGGGAGTAACATTTTTTAAAAGGAAAGGACTCTCCTGCTACTCTAGTTGCACTCCATTAGTGATGCTTAGATGCTCCACTGCTTCCACATTCCTCTCAAAGGACAGAAGATAGTCCATAAAGGAAGGCATGCAAAGATGCACACATGTGTTATCCAGGTCTAGTGTTTTGTTACCTGCTAAGAAACCCTTCACAGTGGTTTTAGGTCCTCCTGTATTTTATGAAAGAGATGTGGAAGGTTCCTGGATTAAGGAAAATAAAAAGACAAAGTCCAGTGGTTTAGAGTTGAAAGGCTACTATGTCCTGCAAAAAAGGAAGTTGAGAGATTTGCAGAAGAGTCTGCAGTTCATCACACTGCAGTGTTTTCTGTATGCAAGTCTTCACATATCTACTAGACTTCTGTTTGTGTTTGTATTTCCAAGCAAATTTTTGTATGTTTGTGGGATGCCTGTGCAGCATGTCTGTTTTTGTCTGCTGTTCAAGGGCATGATAGAAGCAGCTAGAAAGGTTGGACTTCATATTTCAACTGACTTTCATAGTTCCTCTGCACGTTACTCAGTGTGTAGGCTCTGAAATTATGGTTTGTTTCAGCTTCAGAGCAAAATATCCAAGGGCCCATTTGCAGTAAAGAGTAAAACAGTGGTACCTTGCTTATGTACTATGATTGTTTCTTTTCATTCCCTCTCCTCAGCTCAGCAATGATGACGGGGTCAGAATGGCTTCTCCATGGTTTCTAAACCCTCTTGTTCTTTGGGACAAAAGTCTGGACCTATTTCTTACTTTATCCAGGACATTTCTAACTCTCGCTAGCTCTCTGCTGCATCTGGCAGGATTTATCTGTGACAAGCACAACCCCAGGTCCAGTAACTGCTTGGCATTTAGTTGTTTTCCATTTATCTGAGCAGAATTCTGTGGATTTTGCTGATGGCAAAAATCTCTCAGGAAGTTTCCTGTCCAAGTACTAGTGAGATCCAAGCCTATTTAGGTGCCAAAATCAAGCAAGACTAGTTGTCTTCAAATTGGTTTGGCTACATATCTGTGTAACAGTGCCACAGAGAATGATTTCCTGCTTTCTTGGAAGTACTTTGCAAAGAGTGAGTTTGATTGCTCAGACCTTTAGACCAGAAAGAAGAGAGTTAAGGATTAGTAAGGAGATGGCATTCTTGACAAAAAGAGAGTTACATATAAGTAAGGAGATGGAAATCTTGAACAGAGCTCAGCATCTCCTCCCGACAGTGCTTGAGGTTAGGTTATGCCTACCTGCAAGAAGTCCTGAAGTCTGGGACATCAGGGTTTTACCTTTGAAATTCTCATTTCTTCCTTATCTCTGTATGATATATGTTGCTTGGCACAACAAGCTCTGTGAAAGCCACTTTACCAGCAATTCCCTATCTTGTATCTTTTGTGGCATATTTCAGACTTCCCACCCCAGAAGCTGGAGAGCATGTTGATGAAATGTCCTGTTTCTAGGTGTTGATTCATAAAACCTATCTAGCTTGTCACAACTCATTCTTCAATTTCTCATCTTTTTTTTTTTTGTTTCTTTTATGGTCTCTACAGTCATTGATCAGGAGCAGGCAAATGGCACTGGTAGCATCCCCCAAGAGACAGATAACGTTCTCCCTTCTCTCAGGTGTGGGAAAAGACCCAAGCTTACTTCTCCAGAATTACCATGAAACCAGTGTGAATCACCCTAGCCTTTTAGAGCTGGGGTAGAGCAAGCACAGAAGGAGCCTTGCAAAGGTTGCACGTTTCAGTCTGGTATGATCATTTCACTTGCAAGGCAAAGACTACTTGTTGGACAGTAACAGGTCCTGTCTTCACATTTTATGAGGTCTGGACTAATGAACTCCAAACAAACTATTTACTGCACCCAGAGCCTTTTATTCCCCCTTCTTTCCCTTGGTGCCCACTACAGTTTAAACACCTCTGTCCTTCATTCTCTGCCCTTGCAAGGACATTTCCACCTCCATGCCAAATCCCCTTCCTAAGTCTAATACACCTCTTCCTGAGATTTGCCCCAAACACAATATACTCCCACACCTGCATCTAAATATCTTTTCTCTGTTAATTTCACACCCAAAATTAAATAGCATGCTGGTGCTGAGTTGCAGTACTCTGTATAAAGGGTAAAGAGAAGGAATGACTCTAAAGATAGTCTAATATTCTATTAAAAAACCCAAAACATTGGGAGATTGGGAGAGGAGATAACCTCATGAATCAAAGAAAAAAAATAGAAAAATAACAATCTAACTAAAAGATTTTGATACTGAAATGGGAGGCAGCTCTCTGCCCTAGAGGCTAAGGAAGTGTCAGGACCAACAGAAAATCTTGGTGGCATTCCATGATTAGATTCCTGAGGAACAGCTGTGGGATATGCTATAGTATTAGGAGGGAGAGATTTCAGTGCCTTGAAGTGTGTCTGTCTACCTACTCAAAGGCTGAGGAAGGAGCTAGGCCCAGGACCACTAAGGCCACCTTGGATATCTCACTGTCTTGAGCATTGCTCTGACCCCTTCCTGCCTGTATCTTCTGGTTTTCTCCCCATGTGATGAGAGTTGCATCAAGTCTGAGGTATAATCAAGCAACCCACTCACATTCAGACATTACTCCTTTCTCCTAGTTCAGATGAAGCTGCAGTCTTTGAAAGGTAGAGTCTAGCTTTAAATCCCATTGTGTGTCTACAGCAATGCTCAAAGCCAGTGATGCCATAAGAACCTGATTATTGGATGTTATTCCAGGTCTGGATACTTGTTAAAATCTGCAGAGCTTTTCCTTTATCTTCAAGACAAACCTGATCTAGAAAGAACATTTTCATACTCATGGAAATCTTCTCTTTCTAGCTGTGGCTTGTTGTAGGACTGATTACAGTCAATGGGAAATGAAAATCTCCTGATTTATTGTGGAAATTCAGGATTGCATGACCCTACTTAGAGCTGACACCTTATTGTTCTCACAGGGCTGTATTTTCAAACAGGCAGAATGTACCAGCATGTGAATTGATCGGTTAATTCAAAATGTCCCTGCCTAACCCCATTTGTGCTTTCCACTGTCTGGTAAAACTTAATTCAGGGGGAGAAAACAGTGGATCCTCATGGGCAGTGTTTTATATTTGATGACTCTGCTGAATGTTGATGCGCTCCTCCCGCACTCACCTGCTGAAAGAATATAAGGGACATTGAACTTTTGTTCACGTCTGCCCTTTCCACAGTGATTGAAATCAATGGAAATGTGCCCATCAATAGGAACTGGAAAAGATCCACAGGACATTGTGTTCTAGCACATGTCCTAAGAACAACCTTTTAAAATCAAGTATTAAGGAAATAAAAAGGAAAAAAACATAATGCATATTATTTCATAAAAGATATCTAACCTACTAGTTTACTGACTAGAAGGAGGAGCAGAGCCTGGGAAGATGCTGGGGAGCATCTCATCTTGAGATTTTTATATAGGTTCTTTTCTCTGCTAGTATGTGACTTCCCATCAATTATGTAACTTCCATTCCTTTCTCCTTCCCACTCTTCCTGCATTGCTTGATCAGACTGTGAAATATTTCTGTTTCTTCATTTCTTGCAGCTAATGTCTTTGGCATTCATACATGTCAGGCTGTCAGTGCATAGGGCTAAGGCACCAAAGAAAGCCTGTAGCTGTACATAAGTTCATGTGTACAAGACCAAAAATCAAGTATGGTAGATGGTCATGGACCCTCACACTGTAGAGTGATTTTTGGAGATTTTCAACTACAGGGCAAAAATAGAAGTGGTAGAAGGAAGAGAATAGAGGTAACAAAAACATGATCCTATAAAAAAATCTGCCTTTGTAAATACAGCTCAGCCTCTTAGGTGAACTCAGGGACACCTTAAAATCCTACTGTCTTTTTTTAATGTAAAGGTTGCTTGTCAATGGGTTTTTATACAGCATTAATAATACATTTATAGATACGCTCCACAATTAATTGCAAAGCATTTATGGCTCTGAACAGTTAGAATGCATTATGATAATCATCCCTCTTGCATTGACTTTATTGTAAAGGTTTTGCTGATCATTATAATTGGCTTGTTATTACACAGGGATATAACAACACCTCTCTGTATAGTAGTTTATAGCACATCAATAGCAAATGCTTTCCCTTTATTGGAAGCAATGTGCATTTTATTAGAATATAGCTGAATAAGTGTAATCCATGTAGACAAATGAAGTTTCTAATGAACTCTCTCACAAAAGAGTCGAAATAACAGGTCATTTATTATGTATTTTTCTATTGACAAAGTCGTCATTATGGTTACATGGGCATTTCTTTAAAAAACAGCAGGTATGTTTTGCTGTTCTTTTGGAGAAGTACTGGGGAGAAAAAGAATATACAGGCCGATTTTCTGCCTGAAGCTGAATAACGTAAGAGTGACTGATGCACACTCCTTATAGATTTCATTTGCCTGTCAGGAATTTCCAAGCTTCTTCCATGTGCCTGTAGTCTGATATTCGCAGGATAAAAATGTCCTCAAATCGAGTCCAAGCCCAGCTTCTGGAGTAGTTATGGACGAACTAACTCCATGAGTTAGGTATGAGGGCTTGGTCTTGTCTTTCACTTGCCATATGAGCTCTTTCATTGTATAGTACCAAGCGAAAGCTTAATGAAAATGCACAAACAATTCCTGAATGAGGCTTGAAATGTGTAGCAGCCTATCTATTTCCATATGTCAAAATGCCATTCTTGCTGATTGCTGTACAAGGAAAGCAGAGGTCTTAGAAGAGGTCTGGTGCAAAGTGCAACATAAGACAGAATGGCAAAGAGAAGAATAAATACAAAGGAAACTGAGGCATCTGTCAGAAAACTCACAGGTTGCAGGTCAATTAGAACTGGGATAAAAAGAGGCATGTTTCATAGTGAATCATTAAAAATACTATAAGTTATCCAAAATTAGTCCTGTACCTTCCATAATTAATCTAGGTCTAAATATCACTTCTTTCTGGCAACTTACAGTTATGTGCATTGGACATATACATGTAATTAATATGTGTTTATTTCCTCACCTAAGCCCAAGTGTAATCAATGTCAATTAAGTACCTAAGTGCTTTTAACATCCTCTATCTAGATAGATAAGTTTATTGCTTCGAGATCTCATACAATTCATACTGCTTACCCAAAATGTTGTCAGAGTGTAAACAGAGTCCAATGTTTAGCACATAATGTTATGTCCTTGTTTCTTCATGAGCATCACTTGTTTGTTACCTTCTTGCAAAGAACTTTGACTCACAGTCATTCTGAAAAGTGAGTTTTAGTTTGATGTAGAAGCTAGGAAATATCCAGACTATAGTCAGCTGTTGTCACATGGAGGTTACAACTGAACAATTTCAAGTAAGACTGACTGAACCCAGCAGTTTCATTGCAGACTGAACTCTCTTCTCTGAGTTGGAATTTGTGAGAGGAGTTTTGCCCCTTTCCTGCTGAGATCCCAGATTATAATATCACACCTTTCAAGAAGTTTTGAGACTCGGGAGATACTAGAGGTCAAGAAAACCTTTCTCCATAGCATACACAGCATTTTCCAATTGCTATATATAGTTTGCAGTATGTGCGTAAATTCAGTTTGGTAGACAGAAATTCCCTATGTAAATAATTTAGCTCTCTATGTAAACTGTATCCAGTCTTTCCACTCAGAAATTGTGCCTCTTAGGAGCTTTGGACTTAGGACAGAAGTAATTTTAAATAGAACTTCTGTACCACTGTCCTTAAAATGTTGTTCCAGGCAAGACTCACTTTGCCTAACTTTAACACATAAATATTAGGCATAAGGCTAAGTTACCCATTTGGGTTAACTAGATTTATCCCATTCTAAAACTGATGGGATAAATAGTACTTGCAAGTTTCCCTTTTCTCTTTCTGTACTTAATCTGGAATCAACCTATGTCAATTAACTCAGATTTAGATATCATCATTTCAGACACAAGAAGAGAGGTAAGATGAATCACAGCTTTCACCTTTATGTGCTACAGTTTTCCATCTTTATTGTATGAATGATGAAGCTTGACTTTTCTGAAACCCTAGTTAAGATCTATGAATAAAAAATTGCTGTATAAAGCCAATGGATTGTAGGAGATGCTGGGCTTTTGTCCTGAAGATGGAAAGCATCTTTCTCCATTAATGTGTTTGCTTCATAATGTCAGGGGAAAAATAGGAGAGGTTGCATCCCAATCAACCTGAACAATGGATAATCTGATCAATTTTAATTTCTCTTTAAAGTCAGTTGCCATTTTGATTTTTTTTAGTTTGGAATTGCTACTGCTCCCATCATCAAGACAGAAAGTCAAAAACTAAACAGAAATTTAAAAAAAATTAAAAAGCTTCAAATTAAAAGCAATGTGTAACACCAGTGTCTTTAAAATGTATTTTCACAATTCTGATAAATAATTTTACCTTTAAAAGCAGCTTGTTTTGGAATCTGTAGTGGAAAATGAATATGGCACTTTGTAGTATCATTTGTAGAGAGGTAATTTTCAAGGAAGCACTGCTCTGAAACATTTTCCCCCAGGGAGGATAAAGAGTTGACTTCAATTAGTGAGGGACTGTTCTCTTCCTTTTCAATTTTAAGGGCAGTCTTGCAGCCTGATCCTGCACAGGGGAAGAGAAATATTTACACAGGGCAATAGAATATCACTTGGAAGACTAAGGCTTAACTTCTAGCCTTGCCACAGACTTTCTCTTTGACCTTGAAGAGGTTACTTAGGGTTAGGCTATTATTCTCACTCTATTTCTTTGTGGTAACTAATATTATCTTTGACTGCCTGAAGAGATGTATAAAGTTGCTTGAGCATCTTGCTGTGATTCCATTTTCCTTCTATAAAATACCATAGGTGCTAGAAGGATAAGTGCATTAAAGATTACTTAGTGCTTAGGTTCTCTAATCATTGGTTCGACATAAGTAACTTGGTTAGATTAAATAGAGATTTTCAAAAGTTTCACATGTGTTTCCCTACTCACACCTCACATAAAATCAATGGGCCTTGGGTGTCTAAATAATCCAATTGAAAGTCTCCCCAAATAATGATGTTTTTCAAAATAGCTGGAGCCAATTTTGTGGAGTTGATTCCTCTCACTTTTACAGTGGAATTAAGTCACTCTCATTCCAGTAGGAGATGCTGCCTGCTCATGGTTGTGGGAATTGCACATGTCCAGTGTCAGGGTAGTTCTGTTTCAAAACACAAATTGAGATTACCCAATGAGTAGGACTAGAAGAGTGTTGAAAATAAGGCTTAAGTAACTCAAACATGTTAGAACTGGCCTTAGGGAAGAGATGCATTCTTGCAGCATCAAATCTAGTATGTAGGAATTCATAGCTTCCTACCCATGAACTGCCATATGAATGGTAATTAATTCCCCCAAATCTTTATTTTATGCATTTCTTGAGCTGTTGATGAATGGCCAGATGCATTGATTATAAACCACAATATACTGACACCTCCAAGCAGCCATCCAATTAACATGAAATTATGTTGCCACAACATAAGGTACATTGGATGAGTTGCTTTCTTGGATTATTTTTCTGAAAAAGACTGACTATTATTATGAAAAACAGCTAATGAAGAAGAGACATGGGAGAATGGGCCAGAACCTCAGGCAACAGGGAATGCAGACATTTTAAGTTTAATGACTTTAGAGATCGGATTGAACCAAAGCAGTCTCTCCATTCCCTAGATCAGAAATCTAATTATTTACTCTCTTTCTTACAGCAGTGCCTAGGAGACCAGTTATGAACCATGACATTGGGTTCATTGTACAATACAGAACAGACAGAGGCTCTCTTCTCCTTAAGAGCTTGCTCTCTAGCGGTAAGGCCAGTTACAGTGTCTGGCTGCAGACCCATCATATAGTGTCTTCCCAGGTGCAAGAAAAAGCATTGTGCTGGTTTGGACAACTTCTAGTAATGTTAGTACATCAGGACAGGGGCTGTGGAGTTAGGGTAAACTGAGGAAAAGAAACATTAAGGATGGCCTTCAAGCAAAGCTCCTTCTGGGGACTAATTGTGAGGAAGATCCTCTGAGGCTAAGCAGGAGATTTCCTGAGTAACATATGCTAATACCACAGCCTCCTTGACAAGGTCCCTCTTCTTGCACACTCATACCACAGGGTCCTGGTTAGCATATTTGGTCTCAGCTAAGGCCAAGAAGCTGTCTCTCATGTACAAGTTTGCTAATGAAAAATAAACTGAGGTTCCACAGATCCCTGAGGGATGCACCACACTGACAGGGAGCCCATTATGTCCTTCTGTCACTATGGGGGGTCAGGTCCATGGGTACTGTGGAAGAAACAAGGGGGCAGGAGGAAACTGGAATATAGTGGTCTCTTTTACAGGGAGCTCTCCAAAGTGACTAGAGTCACCTAGAACAAAACAGAGGCCAAACATCAAGTCTCAACAAAAAATCAAATCCTGATACAAGTATATTTTCCAGTGTTTGCAGTGTGCTGAGTTTATTAGTGTATCTCCTTGATCTCAGTGTGTGATCCAGCACTCTTCCCTGGTACTACAAGCAATGTGGTTTCTATTAGAGTATGTAATCTTCAATAAGAGAAGTTTGCACTTTGAGAGGAAAGGCCAAAATTCTGGAGCACTAGCCATTCTTCTGGTGTTTCTGGCTAGATTAAAAGGAAATTAATAGGTTTTAGATCTGGAAGCAATTGTTAGATCTCATTTAATCTCTTGCATAAACTGATTGTAAAATTTGACCCAGACATTGTCTGCTGAGACTTCTGACTTGCATCTGGCTGAAGAATAAAGAAATTAAGTCAAAGAATGACTTCTGAGGCTTCAGCACAACTTTGGTATCAGACAGGTTGGAATTCTGAAGATGAACTTTCTGTAAAAATTTTAATCATTTTGAAAATCAGTTCAATTAATAAGGATACTTTTTCTGATTAATTGTGAGTAATAATTAAAGAGAGTAGGAAAATATTTTTCCAGTCAATATAATTTGGGTGGAAACTTGCTTTTTTTTTACTTAAATACATATGCCTCTCACCCACAAAACCCACCACCTCCCACATCAAAAACCACAAGGAACAATGTTTTCCTGGTAAAGAATTTTCCCAGGGCAAAGTTTTCCACGTTTTTCTAAAGAGACCTTAGAAAAGGCACAGCAGGGTGGTAATATTGAAGCTGAACATGAGAAAATCTTCATTGTGTCTATGGACACAATGTGGTTCATTCAGAGCACTGAGAGAGAATCTTCCTGGAAAGTGGATATTCACATGCAAAGGCAGCAGTTTACATTACTCCTCTATATGGTCTCAGATGAGCAGTGCTGTCATTTACCTTTTACCACATTTCATACTAACACAAATGTTTCTTCTTGAGTTTCTCTCTTCCTAGTCCCACCATGCACAGAACAGGTAAGATATTTACAGTAACTTATGCTGTCCTCATCTCAAACTTAATATCTTGCCTGCTTTAGACAGTGTCTACAGATATGGGTCTTATTGCATGTCAACAGACATTGTAGAGTGACTTCCACGGACCAATAATCAGGGAAAAAGTCCTCCATTTTGCAGACATCAGTAACATGCTGACCTTTAATATCATTTCAAGCCTTCACTCTCTCTTTAAAGTGTTATATCCGTGCTTAGGGGGAAAAACTTGTAGCTAGGGATTGAAAGCAGTGGATCATGATGCTGGCTGTGCTATTCAATTGCCCTGCTGTACTTAGGATCCATTTATTTCTAGCTATTTTTTTTCTGTCTTGAATCTAAAAAAAGAAGTGACCCGGCTGGCAGTGACATGTGATTAATAGATTGCACCTTTAGAAAAGAGTTAGCAGAAGGGGATCAGCATTGCAGCCTATTATTTATTAATTAAATGCAGACACCCTATTTATACCAATACTGATGACATTAGTTCATGTCCGTGCTTTGGGACTGCATTATCCATCCGGCCTCCTAGCATAGTAATGATTGTTATTAAGCTGGTGGATGTTGCTGGGCTCCTGTCAGTGGTTTATGTTATGAGCTGAAAAGGACAGCCCAGAAGTTAAAGGGCCAACCTGAACTTTTTGTTCAAAAGTCTGCTCTATCATTCACAGCCTGGTTTACCTTGGCCATGTATCTTGGCTTCTTTGGGGCATCACTGCTTACTTTGGGGAAAGAGATATCTATACCTCCCCGTAGCTTGGGGTACAGTTGTGATTAAGTGTGCAAGACAGCATATAGTGTAAGATCCTGTGAAAGGCTGAGTGAAATCC
>WAAB01004941.1:1258-93942 GCA_013389865.1 Piaya cayana
CATTGCTCTCTCCAACTCCCTGAGGAGAAGTTGTAGAGAGGAGGGAGCTGGCCTCTTCTCCCAAGTGACAGGGGACAGGACAAGAGGGAATGGCCTCAAGCTCCACCAGAGATTTAGGCTGGACATCATGAGGAAGTTTTTCACAGAAAGGGTCATTAGGCATTGGAATATGCTGCCCAGGGAGGTGGTTGATTCACCTTTCCTGGAGATGTTTAAGGCAGGGGTGGAAGAGGTGCTGAGGGCCATGATTTAGTGTTTGATAGGAATGATTGGACTCGATGATCTGGTGGGTCTCTTCCAACCTGGTGATTCTATGATTCTATGATTCTATCTTCAAAATCATACCACCTAACAAAATGTATACATTCCTCAGGCTGAGTATTGAGATATAATTAAGAGAGTAGAGACTTTACATAAAACTGTAACAGAAAACTGCAAACAAAATATTATGCCTAAGAAGGGAATCATCATTTGAGGGAGCGATGTACTGTACAGTGGCAACAGATTTTAAAAAAAAGAATTCATACTGTGCTGGTATAACTGAAATTAACACTTCAGTTTTCTTAATTTGAGTATAAAGATATGTAGTCTAACTGTGGACAGTCTGGTGAGAGGACTCATGCTTTTACAATCCCAAATCACCTTCTACTGGGAATATGTAAGCTCTTAACAGACACAGTGAAAGCTGCCTGATAAAACTCCTTCAAGAGCACCTAGTTTAGGATCCTCAGCTATTTCTGCTACAGATGTTGTAGGTACCTTGAGGCTCTGGGAGACAGATCTTCTTCATACTGCTGTTGCTACCGCTGCTATTCAGGGCACACGTTGCTCCTTGACTATATGGTATCCATGGTGAGAGTTCTTTACAATTGAATATGCCCTTTTTTCTCTAAGTTGGTCTGTGAAGATTTCACCTGATACTGAATTTAGGAAAGCTCACAGAAGGCTCTCAAAGAATATCAGTGGATATGTGTCTTTTATGTATCAGAGATTATTATTAAGGTCTCTTATTAATTAGGTAGTCTAGTCTCCCATTAAATTTTATTGTTATAATCTATAATGGAATCATAACATAAAACTGTGTTTTGCTCCAAGATATGGTTAAATCCTTCTGCAACATCTTAGTCACTGCATCTCATATGTGCTGAGCCGAATAATTGACAGTGTGTCTGAAAAATTCTAGTACATCAGTTGAATCCTAGTATTGGAAGAAAAGCTTTATTCAGTAATGGTTTTCCTACAGAACAATGCCAGAAATACTCAGCCACTGAAATTTGAAATCAGAAATATTGCTAAGAACTGCATGACTCAAAAAAAAAAAAAAAATGGTTCAAACCTGTGGAAGACTTGCCTGATATTACTAATTTGGCTCTTTGTCTAATACATGCTGGTGAAAAAGACAGGATTATCTGAAAGTAAATTCTCTAAAGACAAATTGGGTAAAGCAGGTGGAAAAAGATGCCAGAGGTCTGTATAAGTAATTTGAAACCAATTGTTGTCCAAAGGCAGTGTCAAATAAAGACAAAAAAATGTGGCATTAACTGCAAAAAGATTTTGATGGTTGCCTATTTACTTCAGTGTAATGACATACAAAGATAGTCAAGCAAACCTGAAGTCAGACAAACCTGGAACAGACTGCCATGCTACTGAGTTATGTGTACTTCTGGTATTTATAATAATTTATTTTGGATTAGCTTTACCTTCTTTGTAGTCTGCATACTGACACCATTTAAGCAGAGTGCAAAAGAGAAGTGACTAGCAAAGGAAGTAGAATAAGACGTTTGTAGTATACACAAACTGTAACATCTAATACAAAACAGAGTGACATTCTCGATAAGGATAATTTTTTTGCTTGAAGTGGCTATTCTGTAAATATGAAGCTCCAAAAAAGCAAGAGTTGTTAATAACTCACACGGGGCAGGATGCTCCGCAGTGAAAAGACATGGTTTTGAGCACTTATATCTTGTCTCAAATAGGCTTCTGGACTCACAGGAGGCAACATCTGCTGATTTCATCTTTCCTTAGGGGAATCCACAGACAAACTTGGAGACTTGTGTTTGTCTCAGTTGTGTTATTTCATTTGTTGGTCTGGGGTCTCCCTGCCCACCACTCCTACCCCAACTGCAGAGTAAAGAAAAGGAAAACAATGAGGCAAATCTAATTATCTCATTAATTTCTGAGCCAATATCCAAAAATAGTCAGAATAGACACTGGAATATGAATAAACAGCATTTTTGAGAACAAATATAGGAACAATTTTAGGCCATGATGTGACATGAAATTTGTGTATATAGACAAGATTAGCAACAGGATTGGAACATATAATACTGGATGATTCTATGATTCTATATTCTACAAACAAAAATTCCAGGACTGGAAAAAATTAAAATTGGTGTACTCAGTAAATCCTACCTAAGATTTTCATGTATGGATACCTCCGTTTAAAAAATACCGATATTCAATTTACCTAATTGGGGTGTCTGAACATCAATTATATGAATCTCAGTCCCCTACCTGCAAGTGTTTCTGAAGTCAATGAAGGGATATAGGTGAATTACTTTACCTGTGTGTCTATTATTGGGGAAAAAAGAACACTATCATATTCAATCATTATTCTAACTATCTTCTTCTTAGTAAATCAATTTTTGAATTGTAATCCTCAGTAAGATGAAACTTATTGAAGATTGCTTGTAAGATATTGATGTGAAAGAAGTTTTCTACAGAAATGTTATTAACAGTAAGTCCAAAAAGGAAGATAGGATCCCAGCATGTGGCATAAATTGCTGAAAATGAAAAGATGGGATAACCCTCAAAATAAATTAATTTGATTATTACAGAAGATAATTGATTTGGATAGAACGATGACTAAATATAAAGCACAAAATACAGTAGTGATGGAAAGACATTTCTATCTTTTCACAGATGAAAAATCACCCAAAAAAATCTCTTTGGAAAATGTATTTAATTTATTATATTTTCTCTCTAAATATGGATGGATAAGATCAAAATGATCAGGAAGGTAATTACTTTAAGTGCAGTATAGAAAAATCATGCTTTGTGATTCCTTCTAGAGGAAAAATGACTCCAGTAAATACTTCTAGTAGAGAAAAGTTTTAGAGAAAAAAATGTACTATATAATCAAAGACCTGATTGTGGCCAAAGTCTTGCCAACGTGCTTCTTCCCCCCCCCCAGTATGTAGCCATACGAAAAAGAAACATAATGAAAAAAATATGTAAGAGGGAGAGAGAAATTATGTGCACCTGACACCACATCTCAGCAAAATTCCAGTCCGGCTTGAAAGAATGAACTGTTTTAGTCACAAATTTGAAAAAGGAGACATCAGATCTGATCTAAACAAATCTAGAGTGCTAAAGGCATTTATAGCACAGATTTCTAAATGAGAACTGGTCACTATATTGTACAAAACCCTTGGTAGAGACTGTGATAGTCACATAGCTTAAAGATACCTTCTACAAATAAAGGTCTCATAGAGGAGGTTCAAGTACCATATCTTGGCAGATAACACTTACTTGATGCTATTTTGGATGATGTGGACATTTGGTAACAGCAATGGTCCATATGTTCCATTCAGCTGGGCCTTGTTGTCATCCTGCAGGATCTCACAGGAGATATTCAGCCAGCTGGCTGCTCAGCAGTGAACATGCACAGGCAGGCTTGACAACAGAGCTTCAGTGCCATGTGTGCCATGTTTGCCCTATGTACCTCAAACAGCCTGAACAAAGAGCAGTGATCCACTCTAGCAGGAGCCGGCAAATCAGTTCCTCCAGTGCCTTGGTGCCCAGCCTGGCCTTCCTGACCCCACAGGCCCTCCTGACAGTGAAGGGTTTGAGACCATCTGTGCCCGCCTGCCTCAAGGCCAGCTCCATTAGAGCAAAAAACACTATGGCTCACTTCAAATCTGTATTAATGGACGTCCTCATGCAGAGCAGCATGTGTTCTTCCCCAGATGCTTTCCAGACTTTATCACCAGATGTCTCTGTGAACTTCTTCCTAGCAGCTGTGAATACATGGCACAGTGTGCAATCTTCCATACAGTATTTCCTATAACTACACTCATTAGGATAGTCCCACAGTCATGTTCAAAAAGGTCTGAACTGGACCAGTTACAGAAGCTGAGCTAAAATCAGAGGAGTGTTCTCAACAAGACAGCCCTAATAATCTAGCGACTATATTCAGACTGGTGGGATGGCAATGTCCTGTTCTTAAGAGTAACAACTAGAACATCTGAATAGTCCTAGGAGAGAGCTGTGGGCAAGGAGAACTGGTGAGGATTTGACATGTTTGCTGTGACACTGATTCTGTACACATCAGACTTCATTACTGTGTCTTCATAGACTTCTTCACNATGAGGCGCTCTGGGATGCGGTTCGGGCCCCGCCCCTCCCGGCCCCGCCCCCGCCCAAGATGGCGGCGCTGTGGGTGCTGAATAGTCCTAGGAGGGAGCTGTGGGCAAGGAGAACTGGTGAGGATTTGACATGTTTGCTGTGACACTGATTCTGTACACATCAGACTTCATTACTGTGTCTTCATAGACTTCTTCACATGGGAAATGGATTGAGTGTGTTATGCTGCAAGTAAATGCTTAACCAGTGGCGCTACAGGTGGAGAATGCTTTCCAGCAGAATGGAAGGGTACTGACAATTCTGCTATGTTTTCTTCATGCTGTACTACTGCCCTGTCAAGTATAGAAGTAGGCTAGTATATTTCTGTGATGCCAAAAGGCTATGCAGCTGGCACACTTATACTTTTGATGTCAACTGTTGCATGGAAGAGATACCTGGTGTCCCAGAAGGACCACAGCAAGACTCACATTCCCTGGACACAAATCCTGTCCTACGAGAGGAACCAAAAGATTCTCATTTTTACCCTGAATGCCAGATGAGGCACAGATTTTGTGTTCACAGCATAATAGGATAAATGTGGTTTCTGCCAAACTCTGATAGGCTTGGAAATGGTGCATACTCCAGATTTCTGCAAAGCCTCAAAGAGACTTATAGGGTAAATTAGACCTGTGTCAGGAAGGGGCTGGAGGGAGGCTGAGGAAGTCACATAGCTTAGTGTTCTTTTTTGGCAAGTTTAGACTGGATTGGGACCACATGAGATGGGAACTGCTAGAAAAGAGCGATGGTGGCAAGGTACTCCAGATGCTGCTTCATGAATGAAATTAACACGGTAATAAAAGATGCATTTATTGCTTTTAGGAATGTGGGAGGTGTGGGTTTGGGTTTGTTTTATTTTTGGGTGGGATGAGGAGCAACCAGTGAGTGCAGTGTCATTTTTATGAGTAGTATGGCTTTTTTTTTTCCCCACACAGAAAACATAAAAAAATCAGAGGCAATCACATGCATGGCCATGTGTGGAGTACTGAGAGGATTCATCTTGTTCAGGACATGTGCGT
This sequence comes from Piaya cayana, assembly GCA_013389865.1. Classification (NCBI taxonomy): domain Eukaryota; kingdom Metazoa; phylum Chordata; class Aves; order Cuculiformes; family Coccyzidae; genus Piaya; species Piaya cayana. The sequence goes on from WAAB01004941.1 coordinate 6,679, forward strand.
ATGTGATGGCTTCTGCTGTTACCACACCACATACCCTTTGGGGTGAAACTGCTCTGAGGCATAGTTGGTTGCTATGCAGACATAATTTATCAGAAGACGATTTTTTTTTTCTTTCTCTGCCACTAAGTTGTTAAGGGGGACTGTCAAGCTGCAGTGGTGGTAGGCGTCTTTCCTCTCTAGATGTGCCATTTTCAGTGTCACTAAGTTTAAGATCCCCCCTTCTTCCCTCCCCTGCCAAGAGAATAACTACAATTTACACTCACAGAGCTCTCCTCAGTTTATCCCTCTGCCCCTGAACTTGACAGTGATGGCAGCAGTGGCAAGACAGCATAGGTAGGTGTCTACACTTAAAGCAGACTGAGGAACTTCCTCCTGCGGGTTGTTGGTCTATTCCATTGACAGAGGAGGGAGCTGCAATTGCAGACCTCCAATACCTGGCTTGCGTGGGAGGCAGAAATCAGAGATCTAAACACTCACTGCAGTGTACAGTAGTGTGAGAAAATATGTGGAGCTACACGTGAGAGGTCCCCACCCCACATGAAGGAGGGCATTTTTAACCAAGCACCAAACACTGCTGCAGGCCATCATGTTCACCTCAGCATAGACACAGACAAAGCAGTATTGACTAAGGGACTGTTTTGGAATTCAGTTCATTGTCCTTTAGCAAAAATTTATGATTACTGGTTTGTGTATTGAGAAAAAGAAAGGAAACATAAAAAATGAAAAAAGCGTTTAAGGAAATAGTTTTTCTCTCACTTCCCCAGGCTCCAGCATTTCCTCCTCACTTCTCAGTCTTGCCTTTCCTTGGTTTTGCTGCAGATTATGCTCAGATAGTTCCTTTGGTGAGGCAATGGATTGTTCAGGATGCTGGGGTTGGTGCATAATAGTTCCCTGTGCTACTCTGTATTTCTTACTAATTTTCCTCTAGTGCTCCTGACTCCTTCTTTGTTTATCTCTGTCCCAGCATGAGTCACCCAAAACCACCACCAGGGAGTCCCTGTCTGGCACCAAATGCCCTTGTTTGCAACAACATCCCCTTCCACATCTCATAGAATCATAGAATAGTTTGGGTTGAAAGGGACCTTTAAAGATCATCTAGTCCAACCCCCATGCCATGGGCAGGGACATGTTTCACTAGATCAGGTTGCTCCCTTTCACCATTTTTATCACTCTTCTCTGGACACACTCCAGGACCTCAGTGTCTTGTAGTGAGGGGCCCAAAATTGAACACAGTATTCGAGGTGTGGCCTCACCAGTGCAGACTGCAGGAGAATAATCACTTCCATAGTATTCCTGGCCACACCATTTCTGATACAAGCCAAGACACTGTTGGCCTTCTTGGCCACCTGAGCACACTGCTGATTCATGTTCAGTTGGCTTTCTTTCTTTGACAGGGAGCTTTCAAGCCATCCTACCCCAAGTCTGTAGTGCTGCACGGGATTTTTGTGTCCCAAGTGCAAGTCTCTGCATTTCACCTTGTTAAACCTCATCCAGGCCCCAGTCCATTGATCCAGCCTGTTCAGATTCCTCTGTAGAGCCTCCCTACCCTCCAGTGGATCAACACTTCCTCCCAGTTTAGTGTCATCCGCAAACTTGCTAAGGGTGCATTCAATCCTCTCATCCAGGTCATTGATGAAAGTACTGAAGAGCACTGGACCCAATACCCAGCTTTGGGAAGCACAACTTGTGACCAGCCTCCAGATGGATTTCATTCCATTTACCACCACTCTTTGGGCCCGCCCATAGAGCCAGTTTTTAACCCATCAGAGGGTACACCTGTGCAGGCCAGTGGTAGCTAGTTTCTTAGGTAGGATACTGAAAGAAACCAGGTCAAAGGCTTTACTAAAGTCCAGATACAGTACATCCACAGCCTTTCCCCCATCTGTCAAGAGGCTCACCTTATCATAGAAGGCAATTAGTTTAATTTGGTAGGACCCGCCTTTAATAAAACCATGCTGAGTGGGCCTGATAGACAAAGATAGAGGACAAACAACCAGTATTCCAGATCCCTTTAGTGTTGCTTCAGGGGATGTATAGCCTCTTTTGGTGGTTCTGAGTGGCCTTATTACAGTGTCATTAGACACTGCACAGAACAGTAGGAGCAGATAATAATCTGCAGGATTCACCAGACTCAGCAGTCTCTCAGTAGTGTCATGAACACTAGCTCCTAATAGACAACTCAGTTAGGCAGCTCCTCCATTTCTTCTCCCACAGTGGACACAGTCTTTCATCATTGCCTGATGTGGGTGATGTGGGACCCCCTAGCTGCAGCAATATTGAGAATAAATGGACCCTCTGTATTGGTGTCAGATGCAACTGGAAACAGCTGTGCCCAGCACCGGGCAGGTCATAGTTAACTCCCACACAGGGGACCCTGGCAGCTCCCTATCACCCCAAATCTGTCAGTTACACCTAACACAAAAATGCAGATAAATCCTTTTGACTTTTTGTTCCTCTTTCTTGCAGTCACCCTCTTGGTATCTTTCATCCCTTCACTATTTCTCCAGTTGTAGGCTAATGAGAGGGCTGAAAAGCAGCACTTTACTGGGGAATGTTTGTAGTACAAGACCAGGACTGTCTCGGGCAGTTCAGGCCATACACCTTAGCATCACTAAACTTGAGTTTGGACACCTAAAATCCCTTCAGGATTTATAATTCCAAGCAAACAATCGTTTTGGCATACTGCACATGCACTGGAGCTGGCTCAAGCTAGCCACCTCAGAATATGTTTTATTCTCCCTTCATAAATCCATTCAGACACACTGTAAGACCGACATATGCTTTCAGTGGTAAGCACAGTACCTTTAGGCAAGTATTTGAAAGACTTGTTAAGAAAAGTCTTATTTAATTTCATTATATTTCTCTACTGATGAGGACATTGTAAATCAAGAAGTACTCCAGAAGATAATAATAGAGGAGAGGAAAGAAGGACAGATCTGAACAGTACTAAGCTTTGAAGGATCTTCAAAGATGAGAATGAATTTTTATGGAGCCTATGAGGAAAAGCTCTCAGTGTGAAAAGAGCAATAAAGAAATATGAGTTAAAGCTTGTCCAAACAGGATTCTATTGAAAAAAATCCCAGAGAGTGTGAACATCTTTATACTGCACAGTAGTAGACATTCAAAAGTAAGGAAAAAAGAAACTGTGTTTATATTATACAATCAAATATATTTTCTTTTCTCGAAATTAGATGTATTTATTGAAGGAATCCTATTATAATGTATAAAATAGTGAGAACCCTATGTGACCTGAGCTCTCATGTGGCCTTCTTCCTTTATTGGGAAATACATTGTCTTACACCCTTGGATGTTAAAAATAAGTAGTTTAGCAACAGAATAATATAACAAAAATAAGTATAGCATTGTGAGGGCCAAAATTTTCATATTTTATAACATCTGATCTAGGTGTTAGATTGTGGAGTTCTGCAGGGGTCAGTATTGGAGTTGATGTTGTTTAACATCTTTTTTGCAGACATGGACATTGGGATTGAGGGTACCCTCAGCAAGTTCACCAACCACACCAAGCTGTGTGGTGCAGTCAACACATTGGAGGGAAGGGATACCATCCAGAGGGGCCTTGATAGGCTTGAAAGGTGGGCCTACAAAGTTCAACAAGACCAAGTGCAAGGTCCTTCATATGGGTCATGACAACCCCAAGAAAATGGAATGAGAGTAGCTCTGAAGAGAAGGATCTGGGGGTGTTGATGGATGAGAAGCTTAACATGAGCTGCCAATGTGTGCATGCGACTCAGAAAACCAGCTGTATGCATCAAAACAAATATGCCCAGCTGGTCAAGGGAAGGGATTTGTCCACTCTGCTCCACTGTCATGAGGCTTTACCTGGAGTACTGTGTTTAGTTCTGGAGTCCTCAGCACAGGAAGGACACACATCTGTTAGAATGAGTCCAAAAGAAGTCTGTGAACATGATTGGAGGGCTGCTGTCCCTCCCATATAAGGACAGGCTGAGGGTTGGGCTTGCTTAGCCTAGAAAAGAGAAAGCTCCAGGGACAACTCTTAGCAGCTTTCCAACCAAGTTGATCCCTCCCAGTAGCTGTTTCCCTGGGACATGCACACAGTTCCCACTACAGAACCTAGATGTTAAAGGTACCTATTTACTCCAGCACCTGCCCTCACAGCCAGCAGTGCCTACATTCCTGGTCTGACTTAAGTAGTTGTCACTAATCATCACAGCCAGCAGTGCCTACATTCCTGGTCTGACTTAAGTAGTTGTCACTAATCATCACAGCCAGCAGTGCCTACATTCCTGGTCTGACTTAAGTAGTTGTCACTAATCATCACAGCCAGCAGTGCCTACATTCCTGGTCTGACTTAAGTAGTTGTCACTAATTTTTACTCGCACCATTACTGGTTTCACAAGTGGCTGGCACTTAGTCCTTGCAGCACACATACACACACACATGCACACATACATGGCAGAGACTGAGATTATGCAGAAAGATAGTTAAGAAAATATTTAATAAGAAGGTATATGAAGATAGGACAGACCATGGTGATCACATACAGGGTTCAGCCAGAATGTATAATAACTGGCCCCATTTACACCCTTTTCTGCCAACCACCCCTTATTCCTTGCTGGTCCCTCTTCACTATGAATTTTTTCCAGCTCTGGGATTTCTGTACCCCTTCCAGCTCAGGGTTTCCTCTGGTTTACCATCTTATGAGTTGCAAAGTCCATGTTGACATTCCTGGAAGTGTCACCTGTGCTTTCTCAATAGCCCATCAATCAGTATAAGTGGTTAAGCTGGTTTCTTTTTGTTGCTTTCATGTTTGCTTTCAGATGTGTCTTGGTATACTTTGGTTTCTGTCTGCTCCCTTTTCCCCTCATTTCCCAACTGACAAGAAGCATGCTCAGACAACACTGTTGGAATAAACATCAGTTACCAGGTTTTGTTCTCATCAGCACCTTGGTTATCCTTTGTTGGTCAAGTGTGTGTCCCTGTATGTTCTTGTTTTTGACTTCCTCCTTCTGTGCTGGTTTAAACCCCTTTGGGCACCTTAGCTGCTTGCTGTGGGGTGGGGGAGAGAATCAGAAAGTTAACAGTGAGAAAACTCGCAGACTGATATAAAGATAATATAAAACAAAAAGCAAAACCCACACATGCAAATGAAGCAAAACAAGGAATCCATTCATTACTTACCACTGTCAGGCAGGTGTTCAGCCATCGCTCAGAAAGCAAGGCTCCATCACACACAATGATTACTCAGGAAGACAAATGATATCACTCTGAACATCCCCCTCCTTCCTTCTCCTTACCCTAGCTTTTGTTGCTGAGAATGATGTCATACAGTCTGGGCCATTACTCTGAGCATCTGGGGTCATCTGCCCCAGCAGTGTCCACTCCCAGCTCCTTGTGCACCCAGACTACTCGTTAGTGGAGTGGTATGAAAAGCAGAAAAGGCCTTGGTGCTGTGCAAGCACTGCTCTGCAATACCAAAACTTCTGTGTGTTGTCAACACTGTCTAAAGCATAACTCTAAAACATAGCAACATACTGGCTACTATGAAGAAATTTAACTCTATCCCAACCAAAACCAATGCATCTTATCGTATTGTTGCATTGCAAAAATGTCCTTGATTACACATTGTTAAAGTAGCAGACACTCTTCTCGAACATAGCCTTAGATAAGTTCTTTCAAATCTTTACCTTAAAACACCAAATGAGAGACTAATTCAATATCTACAACTTTCCAGAAACATGGTAAAGTATTCTTGAAAATATTTTACAGAAAGTTTGAGAAGAGTTTCATCCCATAATGATCAACTAATCACAACACTTGCCCGATGCATAGGAATTTGTTTCCTTTGAGCTGAGCACAGCAAGGAGCCTGAATTAGCAGTCTGGAGTGTCAATACTGCAGATGAGTTCCCTGAAGCTTAAAAGTATTGACAACTCTGTCCTAATAGCTTTATATCTTTCATTTTGTTTGGTTTCTTCAGTTTCTATTCTACCTCCCCTCTGGAAGTCTTACTTTTTCCACAACATCCCATGAAAATATTCAGATTCATTGAGCTGAGACATCCCAACAGAAAATGCACCTGTTTTTTACAAAAGGCCTGAAGTAGTTCTTCTCTACAAGAAAGTGATTTTTTATTCAATTTAAATTCACTGATATTGTCGTTCAATAAGGAATTACTCATATCTGCAAGGGCATTTTTATTCTTCAGTTTCTTTCTGTGTTTTTTCCCATTGAATTGTGAAGGAAGAATATTAATGCTATAAAATATTGTATTTTGGTACATATTGGAAATGTTCTAGCTATTGCAATTTGCAATGTGCAAATGGTATCAGAGCTGCAGTCAAGTCATTAATTTCCTAGTAGCTTTTATCTACTTTTCACCAAACTTTTCTCTTTAGTGATAGGTACAAAGAGGCTCTGGCTCTGTGAGAACAGTGCATATGAAGGCCTTGGCCATATGATTTCTTTTTAAGATCCAAGTATTACTGACACAGTATTTAAAATTCTCCATCTTGCTAGATGATTTGTATTTCTCTGTCCATTATGGTGCTCAGCGTAACAAGAGCTACTTTCCCCCATCCTTCTAAAGCGATTATTTCAAAAGAAAATCAAAAGTATGAAAACAGACAAGTGCCTTCTCAATGAAACTTGCTAAAGATGAAAACAGAAAAGAAGTAAATGAACATAGGATAAATAGAAGTCTTTGGTGGTAAAAAGGCAGAAGTAGCAGGTGCAACTTCAGATGATTGAGGAAGGGTAGAGAAGGATCAGAAAAAGAAGAACTAAGTGTCTAAAATACAAGTAGAATTAAATTTAACAGAATTGTATTTGTATTTTTTCAGTGCCTGTGTACAAGAGCAAACAGAAGCTGAAAAAGAAACCAACTAGAGAAAATAAGTAACAAACACACTGTTTCAGAGCTAGTATGAACCAAGAACTGAATTCCTGACTCTGTGAAGAAGACAGATTTTGAGAAAGAATGGAAAGAAAAAATAGACATAAAAGTCTAAGAGTAAGCTTTTTTTTTTCAGGACCCAGATTTAAAGATACTAAGAAAAGGACTCATAGTTCAGTTATATCAGGAGGAGGGAAACAAATCTTATTAGGTGAAAAAAGACTATTTCAGCTGCTGAGGCCAAACCTTAGAGTGTGAAAAATATTGTTCCTTTTGCACCATATATTCTATTTTGTAAATTAAATCTTAGTCTTAATGATCATAGAATCACAAAATCATCAGGTTGGAAAAGACCCACTGGATCATCATGTCCAACCATTCCCATCAATCACTAAACCATGCCCCTCAGCACCTCATCCACCCATCCCTTAAACACCTCCAGGGAAGGTGACTCAGCCACCTCCCTGGGCAGCCTGTTCAGTACCCGATGACTCTTCCTGTGATTTTTTTTTCCTAATGTCCAGCCTAAACCTCCCCTGAATAATGCACAATGTTGTCTAAAACTTTCAGTTGATAAACGTTGGATAATGTGTCTTTTTGTGATTTGATTTCAAATTAGAAATTTTATCAAATGTTCAGTATAACAAATATAAAGTAAGAAAAAGTGCTAAGTCATATTACAAGCAGCCTCTGTAGTCATGACAGACAGAAACCTACATCAGCATTTCTGTGCAGCTCCAGCAATCTAATCATAATCTAGTCACCACTAAAAGTAATTACATATAACTTCTTTAATATGTATAACATGAACTTTCCACAAACCTTCTCATGACTATACACTGATAAATAGCTAAAGACTTTAGTACTGAAGTTTCCTAGTAATAATTAAACAGAAAAGGAAATGGCAAGATGTGTAGAGATACAGATAACTGATAAAACAGGAAGCCTTTGAGTATATTCTGCACCACCAGAGACAAAAATAACCTACTTGCGGATGACTGCTCTCAATCAATAATAATTGAACATTCCAGCATCCTCTGAGTCTCAGCCTTTTCCATTAAGTTTACCACATGTACCACCACTTATCTTTAGTTTCTTAATATATACACAGAATACTTACTGTTACTTGTATAACAGAAAAGAAAAGCCCAGAAACTCAACTGATAGTCATCTCATGTTTTATCCAGATCTGTTGTACTTTGAGTTTAAAAGGGTGTTCCTGTTGCAAAGTCTTTTTTTTTAAATTCATTTCTTCTTCAGAGGCAAACGTTTATGATTTTATCTCCAGCAACACTCAGTCTGACTTTCTACTGAAGTCTAATGACAGCTAATGCACTAAATTGTAGACCTACATTTGCACCACCATATCATGCTAAAGATTACTCTTGCATTCTTGTACCTTGGCGTAACAATAAATAAAGGCTAAATAATGCATTTCTGTGCTCAAGCTACACAATAATAGGAATTAAAAATGTTTAGGTCTCTCTGTAGACCCTTCCTTCCCACAAGCAGATCAAGATTACTGTGCAGCCTGGGGTCACCTGTAAACTTACAGAGGGAGCACTCAATCCCCTCATCCCGATCGTTGATAAAGATAACAAGTGATTGTTACCTTAGCTCCAAATTGGGTAGTTTCAGCCATGCAAGGAGTGAAACACATTTCAATGTATATATGCAGACTTAAACAGGAAACCACTTTTTTGACATAGATGAAACATGTATAAGGTGTGATGAAGCTCTTCACCCTAAAAGACACTTTTTATCCAAAGTTGTGCTGGAAAAGTGTATTTTTGTATCACATGAAGGAAAATCCTTTATTTTCAAAAAGTGAAAAATCATGTAAAGGCAATCATTTAGGCTGGAGAACTACAGATCCCAGATGACTGGTAATGAGACTTGACTACTTTTGGGGTCTGAATTACATAGTCAATGTAAAATCAATATAAGGAGTACATTCACATCTGTACTTTCATATAGAGTTCATGTACACGTTGAAGGTAGACAGGAGATAAGCCTGAAGTACTCCCTACCCTACAGGTAGTGTTCACTGAATACTATGCGCTAAGTTTTTAAGAGACTATACCGAGGTAGGAGAACCTACTAACCCACATAAAAGTGTAATCCTTTTCTATATGTTTACACAATTAGTAATCGGGGCTCTGCATAGATACCAGGATAAGTGAGAATATGCCCAGTTGCTGAAGAATGAGATTTGAAAGACCTATAAAAAACACTAGGTGCTTCCAGAGTAACAAGAATCCTTGGCTGAGAGATACATTCTACTACTCACTCACAAGCATGGGTGAATTACAGAAAATAATCCATTTAACTTTATAAGCCTGTACATATGTGTTTTGATCCATGCACCTGCTCACACAACTACTCAGGAATAATTTTCTACATCCCTGGCATATATATGTAAAGCATTTATACTGTGGTCTGTAAAAACAGATACATCTAAGAAATTTAAATCACATGAACTTGAACACTTCTTTCTGACCTCTTCTCTACAAATCAGCACAAAGTGAGTAATTACTCAAAATAATAACCCTTCATCTTGTAATTACTGTGTTCAGTTTATTTCTAGGACCCTCTGAATGTTGCACAGTTTAAGTTAAATCATAAGCAGACTGAGATACAAATGACAAAGGCTCGATTTATGCAGTTCATAATTTTAACCTTTAATGGTTTTGCATGATTTACTGAGGAAATTTTATGAGTCATATCTGTAATGTTATAGGCTATGCTATACTTAATCAATGAAATATTTACAAGCTAAAGTTAATGCTAAATTTCACATTACAAACCACACATTTGTGATAAAATTTATTGTTAAGCAAAGAACTTAAGGTGTTTTCTAAGCAAATAAATTACTGAATGCAGCATTTAGATGTTTTAGCAAGAAGCTCTTTGCATTTATTTAAAGTGTTCTGATTTTTTCACACTTGAGGCAGGGCTATTTTCATTTATTTTTTGTTAGGTCATCAGCATTGAGAAATATCATTTTTAGTGATAGTTAACCAACAAACTATCATACGTTCTACAAATACCAGTTATATAGCCATCTTTTGTGTGTTTTAAGCAGTGAAAATGCAATCAGGATAGAGAACTGCTTGTCATTTTTGTGGGTATATACAGCATGCATATATAGAATGTACTGACACTGATTTATCAGGTAGGACAAGTACTGCTGTAAGCATCTATTTCAGAAGGCCATGAGATTAGCTAAAGAATATGGGTTAGCATGAGATTCCAAAGTGGGATTGCACAGAACTTTGATCTGCCTTTAACAATGCAATGGAAACCTAGAAGATAAGTATGACAAGATGACCCAGAAACTGGTTTTCAGGGGTATAGGTTAAAAGGCAATGTTGTTTTGATTCAAACATGAGTTTAGCAAACCTAGAGACTTTGAATTCAGTTAATTGCTCTATGATGCTGGGATAGGAATACCTGTCTGAAGCTTCCTTCACATTAATCAACAGTTTTGGTTATTTATGTAGCCTTCTGGACTTAAACATTCTGTCACATAATGCGATGAGAATCCGATTCAGTTGAGACCTCTAGCAGTTAGTATTTCTCAGCAGGTTCTCTTTCAGATAACACTAACCAGATGGGTCCAGAGGAAGGCTATGAAGATGATCAGAGGGTTGGAGAACATCTGCTATACCTTCCAATACCTAAAGGGGGTCTCCAATAAAACTGAGGAGGGAATTTTTACAAGGGCATGTAGTGGTAGCACCAAAGACAATAGCTTTAAATTGGAAGATTCAGGTTAGATGTTAGGAAGAAATTCTTCATGATGAGGGTGGTGAGACACCTTCCTGGGCACAGGTTGCCCAGGAAAGTTGTAGATGCTCCACCCCTGGAAGTGTTCAAGACCAGGTCGGATGGGGCCTTGAGCAGCCTGGTCTAGTGGGAGGTATCTCTGCCCATAACAGGGTGTTTGTAACTGGATGATCCTTAAGGTACTTTCCAACACACGTCATTCCATGATTTTATGAAAATAGGAATATCTGATATTGTGTTTTCCTGTCACTTAGCTGGCAAGAAGAAAAATAGGTTTTACCACCCTAGATGAAATATTTTCAGTCCAAATTTTTCATATCACTGTTTTAAATTGTGACTAAAGAATATTGAGCAAAAGGTTTTAGAAAAACATACTATAAAGAAATTAAAATACAGCATATGGAAGACTAATGGGAATGGCAAATATTATTGGTGAAATATGGCTAATTTCTGACTCCTTCCCAAGAAGGGAATTGATTTTTTTTGCCCTACTGTATCACAGCTTCATCTACCTCAGTTAATCCTGTGCTTCTGTAGACTGTTAAAGCAAATTCTAGTTTATATCTAAACTAGAACACAACAAAGATGTGGTCAGAAGGAGCCTGTAGAAGTTTGAAATACTAACACCAGCCTTTTCAAATTTATTTTAAATTGTCTTCACCATGTTTTTTTTAGTTTATACTCTATTCCTGGATTTCACGTGCTCCCAAAAGGCAGGTCATGTATGTTTACATTAAATGTTTTGTGTATTTTGTATATTTTTTATGTTGTACCATACTATAGTTCTATGCAACTATTATCTAGATAGATATCTGTGTGTCTAATTTATATCTATACACTGCATGTGAAAGCTTTCCACATACAGAGTAGGAAAAAATGCTTAGTGTGCATGAGAGAACATGGACAGGTCTGGCCAACAAACTGGAGTTGAGAAACCCTTAAAATTAAATCAAGTCCAGAAGCTTGTAAGGAAGTTTTTTTTAAAGTACATACATAAACAGTCATATTTGTAGAGAGAACTTCTAGTAAGCATACAAAGACTACAGTTAAAGGCAGCAGCTATGATTGTAAGTAATAGATGTTCTCATTGCCTTATGTTTAAAATATAGTATGCTGAAATACTTACTGGTATCCATGTTTTGTAGATGTATATCCCTCTAGAGTAGAAATCTTATTCTTAACTACTATTTTATCACAAAATCTTCTCTAGTTCATGAAAAGAGAGAAGGACTTCAAGGCAATGATGTGTCAATTTAATCTATTCAGTAGCCATGCATGACATCTAGACAATTAGTTTAGCATTAAGCTCTTAGAGTTCAGACATTTATATTGGGAGGACTTGATCTCATCCCAAATGTCTCATACAAACAATGTGCTTTTATTTGTGGCAATTAATTATGAAAAAATTAATCTTACCTTAGAGTTAGGTGTATTTTAAAAAATCTATCTATTCATTGAGCCTTTGGGAAGTATGTTTATTTCAGGAAGTAAACGGAAATATTTTAAAAGGATTTAATACAGGGTATATCTAGAAAACTATAATTATACTTAGTTTCTTTTAAAACTGGAATGTGTTTAAAGGTAAACTGAGGCAGGTCTTAGAATAAAATTCATACTAGAATACTAGAAACTCCAAGAGCCAAAATGCTCCTGGAGCTCCCAAAAACTCTACAGCTGATTTTCTTTTTTGTTTAATCTCTTAAATTTTATTTACCCAATAATTATATACTTGCCACAAAAAAAACCCCAAACCTCTTTTTGTCCACAGACCAGATACAGTATGAGCCACAGAAGTAACTTTGTTCATAGCATCTTGCTACAGACCTCAAAAGCCTGGGAGGCTGTTTCTAGAGATGAGGGAAAAATCCAATCATTTTCCATTTCTTTTCAACTCTTTCAATCCCTGCTGAAAATACTAATTAGTTCCAGCTAATGTGTGGGTATAAATGTTAGTTAGAAAAACTGCAGAAATGTTAGGTAAACTTAGACAGTTTAGCTTATTGAAATATGCACTGCCTGCTAGCAAGAGCCTTGAAGACCTTGGATGCTGATAAGAGAGATGCTGGAATGCAGAAAACAACTGCAGCTCAACTAGGATGAAACTGCGCCTGCGCACAGTTTGAATTCAGGGGACGGTTCATAAGNGGTTGGAGAACATCTGCTATACCTTCCAGTACCTAAAGGGGGTCTCCAATAAAACTGAGGAGGGAATTTTTACAAGGGCATGTAGTGGTAGCACCAAAGACGATAGTTTTAAATTGGAAGATTCAGGTTAGATGTTAGGAAGAAATTCTTCATGATGAGGGTGGTGAGACACTGGCACAGGTTGCCCAGGAAAGTTGTAGATGCTCCACCCCTGGAAGTGTTCAAGACCAGGTTGGATGGGGCCTTGAGCAGTCTGGTCTAGTGGGAGGTATCTCTGCCCATAGCAGGGTGTTTGTAACTGGATGATCCTTAAGGTACTTTCCAACACAAGTCATTCCATGATTTTATGAAAATAGGAATATCTGATATTGTGTTTTCCTGTCACTTAGCTGGCAAGAAGAAAAATAGGTTTTACCACCCTAGATGAAATATTTTCAGTCCAAATTTTTCATATCACTGTTTTAAATTGTGACTAAAGAATATTGAGCAAAAGGTTTTAGAAAAACATACTATAAAGAAATTAAAATACAGCATATGGAAGACTAATGGGAATGGCAAATATTATTGGTGAAATATGGCTAATTTCTGACTCCTTCCCAAGAAGGGAATTGATTTTTTTTGCTCTACTGTATCACAGCTTCATCTACCTCAGTTAATCCTGTGCTTCTGTAGACTGTTAAAGCAAATTCTAGTTTATATCTAAACTAGAACACAACAAAGATGTGGTCAGAAGGAGCCTGTAGAAGTTTGAAATACTAACACCAGCCTTTTCAAATTTATTTTAAATTGTCTTCACCATGTTTTTTTTAGTTTATACTCTATTCCTGGATTTCACGTGCTCCCAAAAGGCAGGTCATGTATGTTTACATTAAATGTTTTGTGTATTTTGTATATTTTTTATGTTGTACCATACTATAGTTCTATGCAACTATTATCTAGATAGATATCTGTGTGTCTAATTTATATCTATACACTGCATGTGAAAGCTTTCCACATACAGAGTAGGAAAAAATGCTTAGTGTGCATGAGAGAACATGGACAGGTCTGGCCAACAAACTGGAGTTGAGAAACCCTTAAAATTAAATCAAGTCCAGAAGCTTGTAAGGAAGTTTTTTTTAAAGTACATACATAAACAGTCATATTTGTAGAGAGAACTTCTAGTAAGCATACAAAGACTACAGTTAAAGGCAGCAGCTATGATTGTAAGTAATAGATGTTCTCATTGCCTTATGTTTAAAATATAGTATGCTGAAATACTTACTGGTATCCATGTTTTGTAGATGTATATCCCTCTAGAGTAGAAATCTTATTCTTAACTACTATTTTATCACAAAATCTTCTCTAGTTCATGAAAAGAGAGAAGGACTTCAAGGCAATGATGTGTCAATTTAATCTATTCAGTAGCCATGCATGACATCTAGACAATTAGTTTAGCATTAAGCTCTTAGAGTTCAGACATTTATATTGGGAGGACTTGATCTCATCCCAAATGTCTCATACAAACAATGTGCTTTTATTTGTGGCAATTAATTATGAAAAAATTAATCTTACCTTAGAGTTAGGTGTATTTTAAAAAATCTATCTGTTCATTGAACCTTTGGGAAGTATGTTTATTTCAGGAAGTAAACGGAAATATTTTAAAAGGATTTAATACAGGGTATATCTAGAAAACTATAATTATACTTAGTTTCTTTTAAAACTGGAATGTGTTTAAAGGTAAACTGAGGCAGGTCTTAGAATAAAATTCATACTAGAATACTAGAAACTCCAAGAGCCAAAATGCTCCTGGAGCTCCCAAAAACTCTACAGCTGATTTTCTTTTTTGTTTAATCTCTTAAATTTTATTTACCCAATAATTATATACTTGCCACAAAAAAAAACCCAACCCTCTTTTTGTCCACAGACCAGATACAGTATGAGCCACAGAAGTAACTTTGTTCATAGCATCTTGCTACAGACCTCAAAAGCCTGGGAGGCTGTTTCTAGAGATGAGGGAAAAATCCAATCATTTTCCATTTCTTTTCAACTCTTTCAATCCCTGCTGAAAATACTAATTAGTTCCAGCTAATGTGTGGGTATAAATGTTAGTTAGAAAAACTGCAGAAATGTTAGGTAAACTTAGACAGTTTAGCTTATTGAAATATGCACTGCCTGCTAGCAAGAGCCTTGAAGACCTTGGATGCTGATAAGAGAGATGCTGGAATGCAGAAAACAACTGCAGCTCAACTAGGATGAAACTGCGCCTGCGCACAGTTTGAATTCAGGGGACGGTTCATAAGGAAGATGAAGCCCCAGACCACAACATCGTGCCTGTGCGAGTATAGAAGAAGCTTCTCGAATCTAATTATAATAAGGAACGGGGGAGGTCATGAATATGTAATAGGCACTTATGAATAGGCATGTCTTCACACTATATCTGCTTGTTAGACTGTTCGGTGTGCAAGCTAGGAGGATTACCCCCTTGCACCCACCGGCGAATAAATGCATACCTGCTTTATAACCTGCAACGGAATTATAGAGTTTGATTCTGCAAAAAACAGCTACAGTGAAATTTGAGATCAATGAGAACATGAGGAAAACAATATAGAATATTTAATTTAAAAAAAATTGTTGTATCACAAAACAATTAACCGTGACAGGAATAAAAATAAACAGCAACTATTATTAGCGTGGTTAAATTTTGACAGCATTTCGTCTTCTTTAAATTGTACAAAATGACATTGAAGATAGTTACATTCTTGTGCTGTGGTTTTTGAAATAAAACCATTATTGAAATTTGTTTTCATTATATGTTTTGTATGGTACTTTGTCTTTCAAGTTTAGTCATAAACAATACATTCAGACTAAGGAATCAAAACCTGGGAGTCACGTGCACATCTACATCAGCAGGTACTACATATCAGTTGAGGTACATGTGTGGAGACAAATTATTGGTGACGAGTATGTTTTTCATATACATTTGTGAAGGCCTGACCTTGGACAGCTACTGAACACACACCAGAGGCTCACTCTCTCCCACTTCCCAACAGAAACAAGAAAAGCTCCAGAGTTGAAATAAAGAGTGTTAAATAAGTGGACAAAAATAAGGCAAATGTAAAAGAAAAGCAATGTACAGCCAATCAGTTGTTGTATCTCACCAGAAGAGAAATGTTCAGGCTATCTCCAAGCACCAGCTGCTTTAGAAAAACTCCTACCCACCTACCCACCCTGGTTATTGCTGAGCATGCAATAACCACATGATGTGGAATTCCACATGGTGTGGAATACCTCCTTGGTAAGTTGGGGCCAGTTGTCCTTCTGGTGATCCTTCCCAACCTCTTGTCCACTCCAGCCTAGTTCCTGGGGCAGCAAAGTAAGAAATCCTTGGCACTGTGTAAACACTAGTTCAGTAATAGTTAAAACATTGATGTGTTATCACCACTGTTTTGGTCACAAATA
This sequence comes from Piaya cayana, assembly GCA_013389865.1. NCBI lineage: Eukaryota > Metazoa > Chordata > Aves > Cuculiformes > Coccyzidae > Piaya > Piaya cayana. Next base: position 22,925 of record WAAB01004941.1, read on the forward strand.
TAAAACACAGTATTGTAAAGGTTGCTTTGAAGATTAACTCCATCCCAGCTCAACAAGGTACAACATTTCATGGTAGTTTTAACTTCTAAGAAACACTGTCTTATCTTTTGATCTCAACAACCATGCATGTCTGGACCTCAAAAAGTGAAATCTTGGAGCATATCTTCTAGTTCTATTTAATCAAGAGGAGTCCTGTCCATTGCTGCAAGTTCTTTCCATATTGTGAATCAAGACACAGCTAAGGAGTGCAATAGGGAAATTTGTTTCAGAGGGGCATTCCTGGTTCTAACCAAAACAATACTGCAAAGGCAGGTTGTTAAGAGAACAATACTAAATACATATATTTTTCAGTTAGCTGCCAAGCTTATACATACTTAACTGGAGGAGGGACACATTTTGTGTAAACTGGAAATGTGTCTAAGAATAAAGAAATTTTTTTTCTTTAAATTAGTTTTCTCAATCTCTGTACTGAGGACACATTCTCAATGAGCAGAAATAACTGTGTATCTTTTTACTCTTGTTTCTTTGTTTAATCTTGGAGCAGCCAGTTTGTAATTTATATGCGTGTTTGTAGAAGGTCCAATTTGTTCCATTTCCAATATTGTTGTAAATATACACATGTTTGTATCTGTATGACTTCATTTTAATTGTATCTTTTAATATTCTGTTATTTAGTAAAAAATAATGTTAAAATGGGAAGAAATATTGGGAAGTAAACTTCAACAAAGAAATCTTGAAATATCTGGGAAAATGCCACTTAAGATGGATTGAAAAGTATGCTAAATACAAATATGTATTGATAGGATACTCTTTAGTCATATAACTCATTTATGACATGCTATGTATTCTGTGAGAAACACTCATGAGTCGAATAGGCACACTGAGGCACATATCTTGTGAATGAGCATTATTTATTTATTTATTCATGATTGCAGTTGCGGGAGCGCCTCCTTCTGGCAAGAAGCAGTCCTGATTCCAATGCATGCAATACATGAAACCGTTTTCATTTAAGCCAAGATCAGCTCTTTTCTACATGTTTTCTTCATAATGTATGTACAGTGAATTACTAAGACTTCAGCCCCATGGGTAGGTGAACTATCCAGAGCTCGTCATTGCTGCCTTCTGGACTGCATGTTAGAGTTTCACCCTGTAGGAAACCAAGAAGGATGGACTCATCATAGCAAAACTTTTACAGGGAAGATTTTTAACACAAGGTTTTCGATTTCTTGTATTAATAAAAGGTAAATTGCATTGGTTTACAGAATTGTCAAATACAAACACTTTCAAGCCACTGTACTCTTGGGTTTACTTGTGCTTTTAAACATCAAAACAAACTTTTAATTAAAGGAAAGGAAATGAAGCCAGACAACATTTTGATTTATAGCAACTGCATGGTACTTCTTAGGTTTGAGAAAGTTATTACTCTAGGGAGTTTCAGACAGTTCTTATTTTCTAAGGAAAATAATAATAAATATTGTCACTAACTAGATTTTAAAAACGCTTTATTCTCTCTCCTTTCTCCCAGCTGGGCCAGATAAGAAACTGGGTCTTAGCTCAGTTCAAAATCTTATTATAGCTAGTAAGGTTTACATCCTCTGATGCTTTGGGTGAAGTAAGAATGAGAGGCAATGTAGGTAGTGTGCCATGAAAAAAACAACTGCACTCCAGGAGGAGCACTGCTGCATCAGTTTGCTCCCACACCAGCATGCAGAGGCAGATACATGCTAGAACTGTAGTTTCATCAGAGGGAGGGGGGTTGGATGTTAGGAATGACCAAGATGCTCCTGTCTACCTTTAGATCTCTAGTCAGTCTTTCAGCTGACAGTGGTAGTGTTTGTTGTAAAGAGTAGGCAGTCTGACTGGTCCTCCTTTTACCCGGTGCTCTTGTATGTGGAATGGTACTCTTCTGGGTGCATACTATAACATTTCAAGCTGCTACTGTCATCTTAAAAACTGAATTGTTTATAAAACAATTTGTTTAGAAAGATCTCTGCTAATAAAACATTCCTATGAAGAATCAATACCTATTCCTCCGAGTTTACTCTCTTTCAGTGAGTTTAAATTTCCCCTGTGTGTAAGTAGGTGTATGTCTAGAGGGGCTGGAGTTGTTCTGGCCTGCTGTATTCAAGTTCAGTAGCATTACTAAGTGTTGACTGGGTCTGGATTAAATGTTAACTTATATACTGGATAAAATGTTTTTAACTTTGCCTGGAGTTCAGTCTTGTCTTCCAAGACACTGATGTCTTTCTCACAGCTTCTGTCGATATTTATGCTTGCTTCTCTACTAGGAAAAAACTTACAAATATAAACCCACATTTACAACAAAGTAGATTAATGTATTTAAAATATTTTGATTGAAGGAAAGGTTAGTAGACAGAGTACTAGGATTTAGGGGGAAAAAATGCCTTTAATCCCTGCTCTTACGCAAATATTTTCTTCCCCACTAATGAAATCACTTAGCTTCTTTGTGCCTTACTTTGCCCTTCATGATATGGAGATAACAGCATCACCATATCCTCCGAAGGACAAACTGTGTGATGGGAGAATATACACATTAAATTATTATAGTAATTATGATAATAAAGCTCAATTATTAAGATAATTAAGCTGTAACCTAAGGCAGAGAGAATACAGATCTTTATAAGGATTGTGTTTTAAAATTTAATTCAGTCCAAACACTGCATTCTTGAACACTGAAATTATACCTGAGCAATTTAATAAGAAATTTACCAAAACAAAAGAGAAAACATTTTTAAGAGTTTTGTCCCCCTAAACAAAGACATCAAAAATAAATTTACCATTTTAACAGTAGTGAGGACTCTGTTGAAGCAATGGAAAGGTTTAATACAAAACCATTCAAGGTAGTCATCTGCTTATATTTTCTTTATCTTCTTGACATCTGTGTGAATCAGAGAACAACCACTCTAGGAGAAAAATAAGTCCTAACTACGATTTTTTTTTTGCATCTTTTTTATTAATATCTTTGCATCATGTTTTTTAAAAATATATTTATTTCTCCAAATATCAAGACAAATTTCACTTTTTTATATACTTGAAATCGGATCATTTTCTTGGGTTATGAACTATCTTAGGGGATATCTATTTGTATCCAGATCCCACTGGGTAGCTGCCTGAAAAATAGTCACTTGGGAAACTCAGGTACATGAAGAACTAGTAGTAAGTAACTTCAAAAAGAAACATGCTCCACCACTGAGTTGGGAACTCAGTCAGTACTGACTATGAGAATGTGAGTCATCACACTGGATTAGTTAAAAAAAAAATCTAGACCCATACCTTGTTTCCCACAGTAACCAAAGCAGACATTTAGTGATAAATACCAGAACAGGACACCCATACATAGTACTTCCAAGATACAAGAACAAAGATTCTTCATACTTCATTTAGCCTGAATCTAAATACATAAAGACATATGCACATAGATGCATATAAAATAAATACATGAAATACATAAATTATATAGCCATAGGTGCAAGTATATTTTTATAAGATTTTACATAGTAGCTGTACATGATTAACAGGTTAGGCTTTTCTGTTTAATGAAAACTTCCACAGCTGAACTGCTGAAAGGTTGGGGTTATTTGTAAATTTTGGTTTGCCTTGTTGATTTCTGTAAGCCAGACAGCATCTAGCTGGAGTTGACTATACAGGCACACGTAGAAAATTTCAACTAAAAAAAGGGATGCCCAGGAATTTTATGATTTTTTCAGTACTAGGTAGTCACTTATTACATTTAAGAAAATTTTAATCTCTGATACAGAATGGTTTTTTGGGTGTGGGTTTTTTTTTTTTGTACATGTCTTCTGGAGAGAAAACATACAACTTTTTTGGACTGATAGTACTAATGTGATTGGTAAACTAAAAGTGAAGGAGGCAGGGAGTGTTGAGGAGAGAGTTTCCTTACATCAATAAATAGCCAGTAATCTTTGTAGCTTCTATTATTTGGTTTATGGATTGAGGGAGAGAATTGGTGGTTGTGGTTTGTTTTCATTCAACACTGAATCAAAAAATGCTCCTGATAAAAATACACTTTGAAATTGTTTGGAGTCCCGCTCAAAGTAATGTGGGCAGCTATACCAGCCTGCTCTAGAGGTTTGATTATTGGCCACTTACAGAAAAGTCCTTGGAAACAGGATGAACTTTTGAGACTACATAGGTGGTCTCATTTAAAATTTCTTTTTTTAACCATCACCTAGGCTCACTGATTTCTCCCTCCAACTGTATGTATTTGGTCTTTTGGAAAAGTACAACAAAAAAAGCAGTGAAATCTTCTGATTTATTTCTTCCGTTAGAGTTTGAATTCATTAGATTATTTCTTGTGCAATACACTATACTTTATAAAATCCAGAAACACCCTCATTTTAATAATCCTACAGAATATTTAGGCAAATGATGATAAATATCCTGTTTCTCAAGCTTCAGTTTAACTATCCAGACTACATATTTTATTCATTTGAGACCTAAACAAGAAAATATCATTATTTATACTCTGATATTAATTTACTTATGAAATTTAATAAAAGGAACTTAATAAAAATTAAGGAGTGTTCAAATGTTTTATTTTTGCATTTAATCATCTCAGTAATCTGTAAAATTGTAGCTAAGTCATTCATCTTGAAATATATAAAAAATGTTATTTATAACATTTGTATATCCACATATTCATATTGTTCCATTATTCCCTCTGTGTCTCAAAGAAATTTGTCTCTTTTAAATTAATAAATTTTCTCATTTCAGTCATTTCAATATTTTCCACTGCTAGCATACTATCAACTTTAGACTAAGTAAATCTAGCATTTTACTTGTTCAATATGCTATACAGATTTTAATAAATGATTACATGAAATCATCCAAGAGATTTTTCTGAATAATTCATAATGAATCTTTCCTATTCTTCAATTTACATGAATAATTACTAGGCTATAGACTGTTCACAAACAGTTTATTCTGAGCATTCACTATTTAAAACACCAAATCTGGGGTGTTTTATTGATGCATGGGTTATACGCATGATGTGAGCTTCTCTGAAGACTGAAATTCTTGTATTCAGTTACAGAATAGGAGATATTTTAACAGAAAACAGCATATCAGGCAAACTTGTATTTCAGGCACTGAAAGAACAGATTTGGCCAATGAAGATAACTCTATAAATTTAATATGTTTTGAAACAGATAGAGTATAATATGTAAATAATACCATAGTATAATACGTATTAAATGTTACTAGTAAAGTTGGCATTGACTTGTGTGATAACTGTATGATACTGGGTCTAATGCCCTCAGCATGTTTACAGATGACACAAATTGGAGTGGCTGATACACCAGGAGATTGTGTAGCCATTCAGTGGCACCTTAACAGGCTGAAGAAAGGCTGACAGAAAAGAATCTCATAAAGTACAACAAGAAGAAGTGCAGTCCTATGCCTGGGGAAGAGCAACCCTCCCAAGCACCAGGAGATATTAGAGGCTGGCCAGCTGGAAAGCAGCTTTTCAGAAAAGGATGTGATAGACTCCAAGTTGAAAATGAGCCACAAATTTACCCTTGTGGCAAAAAATGGCTAGTGGTATCTTGATCTGCATTAAGAGCCATGTGTGACCAGCAAAGGAGGTGATCCTTCTCCTTCATTCAGCAGAGGCCACATCTAGAGTACTTTGCCCAGTTTAGGGCTCCTCAGTATAAAAGAGACAAGGACATACTGGTGAGAGTCTAGCAAAAGGCTACTAAAATGATTAAGTAACTTGAACAAAAAATTGCAGATGCTCAAAGGGCACACCTTTGCCTCTGTTAAAGACATTTCTCAGTAAAAGCAAGGACTGGAACATTTCTCCTATACAAAAAGGCTGAGAGATCTGGGACTGTTCTGCCTAGAGAATGTTCAGTGGTGTCTCATTAATATATATAAACAGGATGGTGTGAAGAAGATGGAGTAAAGGCTTTTTCAGTAGTGCCAGTGATAGGACAAGAGGCAATAGGCGCAAACTGGAACATGGAATGTTCTGTCTGAACAGTAGGAAACACTTTTTTTACTCTGAAGGCAACGAGACACTGGCACAGGTTGCCTAGAGAGGCTGTTTAGGCTGAAAATTAGGAAAACATTTTTCACAGAAAGGGTCATTGGGCACTGGAATAGGCTGCCCAGGGAGGTGGTTGAGTCACCTTGCCTGGAGTTGTTTAAGGCACGGGTGGACGAGGTGCTGAGGGGCGTGATTTAGTGTTTGATAGGAATGGTTGGCCTCGATGATCCTGTGGGTCTGTTCCAATCTGCTGATTCTATGTTTCTATGATTCTATGATTCTAAGTTGGTAGCGGGTAAATTGAAACTGATTTTGAAGTAAATTAAATTCTGTATAATAAGACGAAATTCTGGAAAAAATCCAGTTCAAGGTCCTGAGCAACCTGCTCTGGATGTCCTTGCTTTATCAGAGGAATAGGACAAGATGATCTCCAGAGGTCCATTGCAACCTCAACCTTCATGTGATATTGTGATACTGTCAGCTTTCTGGTATATATAACAGCCAGTGCAAGGAATTACAAGTAGCAGTGTTTACAGCTGAAGTCCTCCAAGATTAGCTGTATGTTTTTCAACATTTTAGCTATGTTCCAAAGTAAAACTATAAACACAGTGTTGATGAAATTTGCAGAGGAATGATTGGCAGAAAAGAAAAAATATTCAAGAAGGCAATTATTCATAGAAAGATGGACTACTTAGTAAACTAAGCATATTTTCATAGCTGAAGAAAGGAAAAAAAATGAACCTAATGATTATGGAAATATCCAGGAACTGTTAAAAGTGATTCAGTGATATTATCCATCATAAATGTACTAGGAAATAGCTGTTCATCAATTGAAAAAAACCAACCAAAATAACAAACCAACAGTCTTACAGTAATTAAGCATAGAAAATTTTTTGGGGGGGTCTTAGAATGTGGAAACCCATGTTTTAATTTAAAGTGATAGTTGTGTGTATACACTTAAATATGGTTATTGGCAAATTGAAGTTCAAATATACAAAACAAAAAGAAAGGGACTGAAAAAGTGAAAGACTAAATTAACCTGAAAATCTTCAAGAGTTCTAGCACTTCAGCTTAGCAAAAAAAAGGCTGAGACATACAGTTAGAATACCAGTAGCTAGAAGTACCTTCAGATTTAAAACAAGTGAAAACATTAGCCTTGATAGTGAGCAGTATAGAATTTTTTGGGCTATTTTTACCATGGGCAACATGGATTGTTGCATGTACAAGTCATCCTCAATGATATTAGAATTTCAGATTCTAGTCTGACTGTGAGAAAAACTTGAATTATGAGAGCCCTTGTAGCTGTGCTGCTGTCCAGGTAGGAACTGGAGTAATTCACACTATGATTCTACTTTTGAAAGACCTTATTTTCATTCTATAAAGGCATTAAAACAAATGTCAAAGTTTCCGAATTTTTGTAGAATTGCGTTCTTTTTATTCTTTCCAATGCACTTAGAGTTAACTATTGAAATAATTACCAGAAGAAATATTTTGTTTTCAATTTTCCTTTACAAAAATGGAAATAAACCCCCAAACAATACTGTTTATTCATGTGGGAAGAATTTTTCCAAGTATAAACTGTTGTTCTTCATAGCAAGACAAATGAATTAAATACTTAAATCTGAGTCAACGGGGGGCTCATTTCATGATCAGGTCTTATTTTCTACCTTTTTAATATATAGTAATTTGGAAAAAAAAAAGTCCTCATAAAGAAAAATGCTTCCTAAAGCTGTAATAAGCATGGTAAAGTCTAATTAATTGCTTCCCTCTTTCGGAATGTTCTAGTTTTGAAAGATTTGTAAAAAATCCACCCCTGAAACAAAACCACCTCTGAAATAAAACCAAGAGAAGAGATGCTAGCCTACAGCACAGGTTCCGACTGGTTTGAAACTGAATAACCTAGTGACTAGGGCATTCATCCAAAGACCATGACAGAATTATTTTGTTTTTCTTCAGGGATCTCAGTCAAGATATCCAATGAGAACTGCTATTCTATAGTATGATTTTAGAAAGGATGGTATCAGTCTCTCCCAGGCACTCTGCTCTATCTTTAATAAATATTTAATAGTAATTGTAGTCAGGTTTGGAAGCTACATACAGATCTAGACAACTGAACTATAGACCTAAGTTTTTGCTCAATGTTTTAAAGAACACTAAAATAGGTAATGTAGAGCAGAGACTAAGATTTTTCTTGAAATGCATGGTAGCGAGAATGCACTTTGGCTCTGTCAGAAAAACTGAAATCCTCTCCCTCTTCTTTAGTGTAAGAAAAATCCCTGAACAAATACTGATTAAATCCATAAAGGAAGATTCTACATCTTGCTTGAGGTTACTCACTGCTATCGTACTGTACAGTATAAGAAACGCTTCAACTATTGTTTCTAAATTCATTCTTTCACTACCTTTACCTTTATTAAATAATTATTGGAACATTTTTTAAAATTGAAGAACATAGTTAAATCATTGTATTTTAATATCCACAAATGTTTTCCATTACTCATGCAGTTGATAATTGCCAAAAGACAGAAAATGTAATTTGGGCATGACTGAACTTGAGTTTATCCTTGATTCAGCCCACAAAGCAAATAAACCAATAGTGACATGATTCTAATCAGGATAACCTGTAACAAAGTTAGGACACACTAGAAGGAGTTGATATTTCTTGTTTTTAGTAAATTTAAAAAAAAAAAAGTATATTTATGTCATTTGACTTGCTTCTGTATATTTTTTCTGTATATTTTCTTATGTTTTAAGTTTAATATTGCTATTATGAGATATGAGTTTAGCTCGCATATCACTGCTTGTAAGTTGGTCAGGAAAAACTTAGCATTCTACTAGACATTTTAAAACTACATAACTTTTATTATGTGACTGCCAACATTTATTTATGTTCATATGAGAATCCTCTGTTTGTGTAGATTTTATTTATCTCATGGAGACAAATAAGATCACTGCGTGTGTGATACTAATTTCTAGGTTGCCAGAATAGCATCACTACATTCTGCTTTACTAGGGAAGATTCAAAGAGACTACAAGCTTGACATTCACAACCCATGAAAAAGACCCATCTGTACTTAAAGTCCAGAAACAACTCTTTCATCTCAGATTATTATTTTTTTAATAATCTAGTATCTGTAATCAGTGAGGCTCTTAGAGGATATCTAGCAATTAACAGCCTTTAGTATAGAAGCAGTATTACATTTTGGTAGCCAACTATATGAATTGTTACATTTTTGCAACAAGAAGTGGGTTTACATTTTAACCCCTCCAAATTTTTAATCGTGAGCCCCCTGCTGGTAAATTAATTAAAGTGATTATAGTGAGCACTTGAATAGTAGAACTTCATAAATAGGAAGTCATGCTATTGATCTTGTTATGAACTGTGTTCATTAGAAATGTCTAGAAATTACTATTCCCCTGAAAATACTTCACAAACATAGAGACATGCTTAATTCATTCTAATGGAAGGACAAACTCAGTCATTTGTTTTAAAATCTGAAACAAACTCCAAACTGAGTCTCCAGCTTTGATTTTTATTTATTTTACTGTTGAAGAACAAGATCTGAGCATTAAAATAAACAAGAAATATCAAAACCAACTTTATGAAAATGGATCTTCTATGTATTATTCAGATAAATTAATCCACAGAGAGAAGTTATTTCTCTTCACACAGATATGAAAATAACAGCCAAATTCTTCTGTGGCTTTTCTCTTCTATGGCAGCCAGAGGTGGGGAAAAAAACTGTTCTAATGCAAAAATATTGACCCTTTCCTTTCTTCCTTTACTTCACAGTGGAAAGTTAATTTATAGACCTGAAGATTTATAATTGTAACCTTATCCCTACAGGGGCATATGTGAATTGAATGCACGAAAACAAAATAATAAATGGGAAGTGACAAAAATTATATAATAGTACCAGTGAGAAATATATCTATTACAGTGATGAAAGCTCATCAAGTCATCGCTCTCTCTCTCGAAAAAGTAGTCACTGGAATGTCAATGCTTAAAATACATAATAAAGAATTTGAAGCCACCTTCCTCCTCAGCTCAGAAGACCATAAAAAGACAGCTGAAAGACCAACATCACAATATATAATCATGGAGTTATAGGACAATTTAGATGGGAAAGGACCTTTAAGATCATCAAATGCAACGGCAAACTTAACACTGTCAAGTCCGTGACTAAATCATGTCTCTAAGTGCCACATCTACACATCTTTTAAAGACCTCCAGGGATGGTGATTCAACCACTTCCCTGGGTAGCCTGTTCCAATCCTTGACAAACCATTTGGTGAAGTAATATTTCCTAATATCCAGTCTAAAACTCCCCTGATGCAACTTGAAACCATTTCCTTTTGTGCTTTGGCTTATGACTTGAAAGAAGAGACTAACACCCACCTTATCATAACCTCCTTTCAGGTAGCTGCAGAGTGGGATGAGGTCTTCCCTCAGCCTCCTTTTCTCAAGACTGAACAACCTCAGTCCTCATAACGCTTGTGTTCCAGGCTTTTAACTGGCTTCTTTGCCCTTCTTTGCACACACTCCAGCACTTCATTATCTTTCTTGTATTGAGGGACCCAAAACTGAACACAGTATTCAAAGTGCAGCCTCATCAGTGCCAAGTAATAGGAGGATGACCACTTCCCTAATCCTGATGGCCACACTATTTCTGATACAAGCCAGGGTGTGACTGGCCTTCTTTGCAACCAGGGCATGCTGCTGGCCTATAGTCAGCTGAGTATTGACCAGCATTCCCAGGTCCTTTTCTGATGGGCAGCTTTCCAGCCATTTTTCCCCAAGCCTGTAACATTGTATGAGGCATTTATGACCCAAGTGCTGGACTTAATACTTAGCCTGTTGAAACCCATAGAGTTGCCTTCTGCCCATTGATCTAGCCTGTCCATATCCATCTGTAGAAGCTTCCTTCTCTCAAGCAGATCAACAATCCTGCACAATTTGCTGTCATCTGTGAATTTGCGGAGGATGTGCTCGATCCCTTCATCCAGAAAATTGATGTAGATTCTAAACAGAACCAACCCGAGTGCTGAGCCAGGGGGAACACCAATCATAACTAATCGCCAATAGTATTTAATTCCATTTACCACAACTCTTTGGGCCTAGCCATCCAGCCAGTTTTTTTTACCCAGTGATGATCATACCCATCCAAGCAATGAGCAGCCAGTTTCTCCAGGAGAATGCTGTGGGAAATGGTGTCAAAGACTTTAGTGAAATATAAGTAGACAATTGTCATCCACAACATTTCCCTCATCCACTAAGTGGGTCACCTTGCTATAGAAGGAAATCAGGTCAGGCAAGCAGGACTCATCTTTCTTAAACTCCTGCTGACTGGGCCTGATCAGCTGGTTGTCTGGTACATGCCATGTGATGGCATTGAAGATGGTCTACTCCATTAGCTTCCCTGCTACTGAGTTCAGGTGGACAAACCTGTAGTTCCCCAGGTCCTCCTTNAGGCATTTATGACCCAAGTGCTGGACTTAATACTTAGCCTGTTGAAACCCATAGAGTTGCCTTCTGCCCATTGATCTAGCCTGTCCATATCCNCCTCATAACGCTTGTGTTCCAGGCTTTTAACTGGCTTCTTTGCCCTTCTTTGCACACACTCCAGCACTTCATTATCTTTCTTGTATTGAGGGACCCAAAACTGAACACAGTATTCAAAGTGCAGCCTCATCAGTGCCAAGTAATAGGAGGATGACCACTTCCCTAATCCTGATGGCCACACTATTTCTGATACAAGTCAGGGTGTGACTGGCCTTCTTTGCAACCAGGGCATGCTGCTGGCCTATAGTCAGCTGAGTATTGACCAGCATTCCCAGGTCCTTTTCTGATGGGCAGCTTTCCAGCCATTTTTCCCCAAGCCTGTAACATTGTATGAGGCATTTATGACCCAAGTGCTGGACTTAATACTTAGCCTGTTGAAACCCATAGAGTTGCCTTCTGCCCATTGATCTAGCCTGTCCATATCCATCTGTAGAAGCTTCCTTCTCTCAAGCAGATCAACAATCCTGCACAATTTGCTGTCATCTGTGAATTTGCGGAGGATGTGCTCGATCCCTTCATCCAGAAAATTGATGTAGATTCTAAACAGAACCAACCCGAGTGCTGAGCCAGGGGGAACACCAATCATAACTAATCGCCAATAGTATTTAATTCCATTTACCACAACTCTTTGGGCCTAGCCATCCAGCCAGTTTTTTTTTACCCAGTGATGATCATACCCATCCAAGCAATGAGCAACCAGTTTCTCCAGGAGAATGCTGTGGGAAATGGTGTCAAAGACTTTAGTGAAATATAAGTAGACAATTGTCATCCACAACATTTCCCTCATCCACTAAGTGGGTCACCTTGCTATAGAAGGAAATCAGGTCAGGCAAGCAGGACTCATCTTTCTTAAACTCGTGCTGACTGGGCCTGATCAGCTGGTTGTCTGGTACATGCCATGTGATGGCATTGAAGATGGTCTACTCCATTAGCTTCCCTGCTACTGAGTTCAGGTGGACAAACCTGTAGTTCCCCAGGTCCTCCTTTTGGCCCTTCTTGTAGATGAGTGTTCACATTTGCTAACTTCCAGTCAACTGGGACCTCCCCAGTTAACCAGAACTGCTGATAAATGATGGAAAGTAGCTTGGTGAGCATGTCTACCAGTTCCCTCAGTACCTCTGCATGGATCCCACCCAGTCCCATAGACTCATGTACATGTAAGTGGTGTAGCAGGTCACTTCACCTTGGATTACAGAGTTTTCATTCTGGTTTTGTCCTTGTCTTACAACTCAGGGGCTGAATACCTGGAGGGCAACTTGGTTTACTATTAAAGAGTGAGGCAAAGAAGGCATTAGGTATCTCAGCCTTTTCCTCTTACTTTTTACTATGTTTTCCTCTGCACCTAATAAAGGATGGAGATTCTCCTTAACCTTCCCTTTGTTGGTAATGGAAACATTTTTTATTGTCTTTTATGGCAGTAGCCAGATTAAGTCCTAGATGCGCTTTGGCCTTTCTAAGTTTCTCCCCATATAAACTTCTGATATCTTTGTAGTGCTCCTGATCTTCCTGTCCTTTCTTCCAAAGGTCATTAACTCTCCTTTTTTCCAGCTAAGACTAACTGTTCAGCTAGGCTGGACTTTTTACCCACTAGCTTGTCTTTTGGCAGACGGGGACAACCTGGTCCTGTGCCTTTTAAGACTTCCTTCTTGAATAATGTCCAGCCTTCCTGGACCACTTTGCCCCTCAGGACTGCCTCTCAAGTGAGTCCGTCAACCAGTTTCCTAAACAGGCTGAAGTCCATCCTCTAGAAGCCCAAAGTGACATTTCTTCTCACTCCCCTCCTCATTTCTCAAAGAATCAACAAATACATTTTTTTTTTGTGATTACTGTGCTCTAGATGGCCTCCAAACATAACATCACAGATAAGTCCTTCTCTGTTCACAACTCTGTTCCTAGTTGGCTCCCTTGCAAACTATGTCAGGACGTTGTCTTCCACATACTCCAGAAACCTCCTAGTATTCTCTGCTCTATTGTATTTCCAATCAACATCTGATAAGCTGAAGTCCTCCATGAGAACAAGTGCTAGTGATTGTGAAAATTCTCCCAGATGTTTTTGTGGAGTGAGGTTTGAAATAAGAGATATTATTACTACAACTACCCAGTTTATGTACCTAGTTGCATAGGACATATCTTCCTAATGCCCATAATATTTGCACAAATATTTATATTTCAGTTTTAATTCTGAGACAGTTAAAGGAGAAAAGGTAGAAAGAAGTAGTAGCAAAGAATCAGTTATAAGTAATCTATAATTATAGACTTCAATAGTGTCTCAGAACAGCAAGCAATGAATGAGTCATCAGGTTGTTTCTTTATATATTGTATATTCTAATGCATAACTCACCAAATGTTATGAACTAACGATGAGTTCTGAACAGGTTATTGAGAATCCATCTCATCCTATATAGAGACCCAGAACATAGATACATGTTGTCAAATTACAAGACTGCTCCATATATGGGTTTCAGACTAGGCCAAGTAGCTCTCCTGCCCCAGTTCAAGTAGTGGCTAGAGTACCCATTCCCAGCAGGTAGTTAGTATGCTCCATATTGTGTTCTCAGACCTAAGGAAGATTATTCTTAATGATGGGCCATCCTGTGCCTCACTTCCTGGTCACAATTAATTCACTACTATGGATATAACCCATGAATTTGTGTGTCCTAAACATAAACTGTCATTCTTACTAGCAGAGTAATATCTGGGGTATTACTGTCTTTGGTTATCAAAATTACTGTGCATGATTAGCTGGCGTGGTTAAAATTATTCTGCTCCTTTTCCTTAATGAAGGCTAAATTTTGTCTCATTCACATTGTTTGTGAATATTAGCCACACAAACTCACTTTTAAACTATTTTGATAAAATATACTCCTTTTCCCCTACAAGCAGCTAGATACATAAGCAAGAAAACCAACATTTTAGAATCCTCAAAAAACTTTGATAATGGAAAACTGAGTTAGATCTAATGGTAATTAGTTAGTCATTGCCTTACGTCACTGTTCTGCATTTGAGTCAGTGCATGAACTACTAACTTTCAAGAAAATGCTGAAAAAGTACGATGAGTCAGTTCCACTCCCCCTCTTGAACCCAAATAGGCTACCATCTAATTACAGATGGATCTGTCCTTTTCTCTGTGTCTCATAGGTGGCAATACTCACTGGAAAATGTTTTGATTCTTCATTTGCTATCACATTTTGCAGTATCTCAGGGCTAGTTTTTTGTCAGAAAAAAAAAGTTATCTGACAACATTCTTTTTATCTGTTTACTGTTTCACTTACAGATAAAATCATTCCAAAGAGACACTGAATAACATCAGTAGAAAACACCTTTCATTTTTTCAAAATTATTTTATAACTATAGAAATTTTCCACCTTAGAAGGTTGATGGTATCACCACAATAAATCAGTAACGCTTTCTGTCCAGAGTACAACTGTTACTGTATAAGATTTGAGAGCATAATATTGGACACTTTAAGATTTTTTTTTATTAGAACATAGGATAATTTTAATAAGATGAAGAATCACCATAGCTATGAAAGTTCAGATCACATATTAGAAAAAATTAATTACAGTAAATGTCACTCCAGTTACTGGTATAGAAATGAAAATGTAAGAAAAAGACCCTGTGTCTTTCACAAAAATCAGAGTGGTAGCGAGGACCCTACCCTAGACTTCATGAAGACCCTTACATATCTCCAACAGAGAGTAATGAAATTTTTGGGATATTGTTTTCAAGACCTGTCAACATCGCACAGTGCTGAAAAGCCACTCTTTCAGAGCAAAAAAATCTATGACAACAAATTTTTCCAGCTACTATGGCCATGATTCCTCATTTAACTCCGCCTGTTTCAGAACCATGCACAGATTTTCTTTCTTGCATGCATTCAGATACTCATACTCAGGTATTTGTACTTCATTTGTAAATCATAATTTTAAGTAGCCCAAGAGGAAACTTTAATCATTTCAATTACTAATGACTGGAAAAACAAAAAAAAAAACACACACCAAACAGACAAACAAAAAACCCAAACAACACCTTCCAAAATAACAAATGACTGGATAAATAATGATCTCTACATTTCCAGCATCCTCCAATATTGTCATTTAATTCCTGCAGTAACATATACAGGTGGAGATTCACTGTGTGTTATTCTCCTCCTGTTGGTATTTTATCATCCTATGAGAAGTGAAGAAGAACAAAAACAAAGTCATAATACAAATTTCATCTAAAAGTTTATTGTTTTTCTTAGCATTCTGCAGAACTTGCCATCTCTGAATTTAAACTGCACACACATTTAGTAGTATTAGTTTTGTTGTGCACTGTGCCTGGGTCATGAATAGCTGAAACCCAATAAGGAACCAGATCAGCTAGTCAATTTTGGAAACATAGAGGAAAAAAAAGAAAAAAAACCCAAAAAAGCAGCTGAAAAAGATGGATGTAATGTAAGAGAAAAAGAAATTATCATATTCATTATTGAAGAAGGAATATTAAAAACAAAATGATACTGAATGTGCTGAAGCATTTTAACTGGCTACCCAGAATTGCTGCAGCACTTCCGTTCTTGGAGACTTTCAAAACTTGACTACACCCTGGTCAACCTTATCTATCTCTAGTGCTAGCCCTGCTTTGAGTAACAGGTTAGCATATATGACTTCCAAAAACTCATTCCAACCTAAATTATCCTGTAACCAGCAATAAACTCTTTGACAGAATGTAATTTTCATATTACACCGTCTTACTTTATTTCCACAATTTGTTTTCTTAACAATGCTCAAAGAAGTTTGATTTCAAAGAAGGTGAAGTCTGGTCATTGATTAATCCTTACTAAAAACAATTTTGTAGATATTAGCAGAGATAGGGCCTTCTCTTGAATATTTTGAGATCTGGCTATAAACAATAATAGTGTCTGTTGAAAAAAAATCAAAACCCATCCGCATAAGAAGAAAATAAAATACAGCTTTGGCTGTCACTTCATTACACAGGGTAAATTATGAACAACCTGTCAACACTGAATCATCATTTCTGACAGACAATGACAAATCCCTTAAAACACAGAACATAACTTCAAAGTTTATGACATTAGTTTTCCATACTTTCTTCCTGTGACACAAACATCAAGTATGACATCAGTCACAACAGCAACATTTTGAGCCTAGGGAAAGAACGAAAGTGTCCAAGAATTTGACACATCCACTAATATTAACAGCTGTTGTCAACACATAATTCTGTCTTTAGAGTGTATAAAATACCTCAGCTGAAAATTTTGCACAAAAATAATTGATAGCACAATATTGTAACAGTGTTGACTTAATGAAATAAACTATTTTTAAAACTTATATTTCTTACAATATCAAAAAAGCTAATTCATTATGCCCCATAGTGCTCCTTTAATGAAAGAAATTTTTTATTTCTATTTCTAGGAAAAATTTTGGTCATTTTACCTAAACGGTAAAAAATAATTAGAATAAAGGAAACAATATGTAAAATTGTTTTCTCATTTTAATTTACAATAGTGTGGTTCACAGTATGACACTGCATTTTTCATCCTGTATTGTTCAGTTTGAAGTCTGATTTGCTACATTAGCATTTAGGCCACTGAGACTTTACGCTCAGTTAAAACTAAACTAGAAATTGTGGCTGTTTATAACAAATTCTTGAAGTTACAATTTCGGGAAGAAAACCAATAAAAATTGTTGAATGTATCTGGAAAAGAAACATTCTTTCTTGTCTGTAAAGCATTTGTTAAAATCTTTAATTTTTAAAATAATGATACTAAAATAATGCTGTGATGAATAAAGGTAAGCTCAGGAGTAGACTCAAGGCAGCTGTTTCAAGCACACCAGTCAGTCAGCATTTATAGCTTAATCCTAAATATCCCTGTGGAGTTTATATCTCTCATGCATTTCTCCAGAGGATAGAAATACTGTCCTAAGGGATGGTGGCAAAATCTAAACTGTAAACTGGAAATGTGTGACAAAAAACTTAAGTGATCAAAACAGCTTTTCCCTGGGGTCTTCTCTTTCCAAATATTCCCCAAACTATTTCAATTTGTGGTTTGAGAACTGCTGAGTAAATTTCAGATCAGAAAGGCTTCATCACAAAGACCAAACGTATTTTCAACTTCTTCTAATTCCTCTTCAGTAATTCAGAAAAGATTTTTTTTATGCTCCCACCATTTCCAGCACTTTCCCATTAAAGAGGCTGAAAAAGGCCTTGCAGACATGGAGTGAACCTCCTAAAGCACCTAGTGATTTGGGAAGGAGAAAAGCATTACTCTTCCCCAGTGGCCTTTTTTTCCTGGGATCTCCATTAACAAAGAATGTCTTGTTCTGTGTTCACATTAGGTTATTAATTCAGGTCTTGAACTTGAATTAAAGCTGAAACTATTGTTCACCCACACTGCTCACACTTTGATTCACATTTGCTGTGAGTCAAAGGTGATTTTTTTTTAATTTAAACTCAAAGTCAGAATTTCAGTTGTAATGTCAAGGTCTGTTGGGAATCACACTCAGCATTCTGGTGTTTGGCATTATATTATAGATATAAAAAGGCAACTAGAACAGGACCTCTGAAAGCAAGCATCTTATCTTCATGTTATGGTTATAAGAAAGTAAAATACAAAAGGCAAATCTGTATTTTAAAAAGTTCCTTTAACTCTCTCTTGTGATAGGCTTCCATATTGCCTAATCTTGATCCAAAATCCTGGCTTCCCCTTCAGAATCCTGTCAATTCCAGTTTTGAGCTGTCAACAGTTATTTTCTCTTCCTCTCCATAAGTAAAAACAAAGATGATCTGAATCCAAAATCTTCTTTTCATAGGCAGAGACAGATGGTCCCTGGCGACAACAAACACCTTTCGTTCATTCATTGTGCTGGCATATAAACATAGGGCAAAAATGCAGAAAACAAAGAAGCAGCACACTTTACATTCTGCAAACTTCCTACCGTTCTAACTTCCTGGAAATATCACCTTGAGATATTTCCTTGAGTGGCAAGTCTATCAAAAATTTTAAAAACCCTGAGCTTTAAATATTGGAAAGAGGGAATAATAAATATCATGTGCACACAGTGACTGTTTTTAACAAAAAAGCAGCCAAACTGCAAGGTGGAGGACCTACACAATAATGCTTTGCAAAGGTCAGTTTACTGTAGTATCATGTTTTGAGTTCATGAGCTGTTTGTTAATAATACCTTTTTGTGTTTTGTTTGTTTGTTTGGGTATCATGTAATGCTTCAGTTCTGCATCTCTTCGTAACATTAACTTTCTGCCTAATGATACAGAGAAGGGGATACATGTAGTTGATCTTGGTAACAAGGATACAAGAGTCAGGAACAGGATTTCAAAGCACTCTGGAGCAATTCATTGCTGTGCAGACCTGTTGTGTGGCCTGTAAAACGTGGTATGGATCTCCAGGAAACCCCCAAAAACATACTTTAGTCATCTTCAGCACTTCCAGCACATCCCTGTGGTCTCAGATGCAAGCTGCCAGCCAGGTCAGTCATCTCCCCCACTCCACAAATTTCTCCAGGAGGCTGCAGAGGACCAAAATCCACCTTGATGTCCTAAATCCCGAAAACCTCAGACTTTCCTGGGACAGGGTGCAGTGGGAGGGCACAATCCCCCAAGACAGACTTACAAAAAGAGTGACCAGCTCCTAGAGGGGAAAGAAGGATGGGCAACACAGCACATCAAAGCCCCCACTCCTAGGGCTGATGGGCTGCCAGGCAGGGTTCCTGACAGGGATCTGGGGCTACGGCTCATATAATTAGTTTCCAAATTAGTAAAGCAGTGGTAATAAACAGAGCTTTTCATGTTGAATGCAACCAGTGGCCAGTGGTGTTTGTTTGTTTGTTTGTTTGTTTGTTTGTTTGTTTGTTTAGAATGTGAGAGACAGTTCAAATGTCTATTCTGTTGGCAGTTTAATGACTTTGAAATATCTGAATATTGAAACTTGTAGCCATTCCCAGGTGAGTTGTTGTCCTGAGGGTGAACAGGGTTCCTTTCAAGCCTTGATATTCTTTACTTAATAGAATTTGTGTTTTCTTACCTACCTTCAGCGTGGTTCTTCTCCTTCTTTTATTGATTTCTTTTCTCAAGTTGTGTTCCATTAATTCATGTGCACCCCAGTTCTGCTGCTATCAGATCACTACCACTTCTGATATATGTTACTATCTAATGAAGTCAGCAGTGTCTGCTAAAGCTTGTCTTCACAGAACCTCAATAAGAAGGCTAGGAATTTAACTCTCTGTTGCATTTTCATGTCTTTTCATTATTTTATCCATAAATCTCTTCCTATGAGGTTTCAATGAAGTCTGAATTCCTGTTGTTATTGTCTTATTTTTTTTTACTTAATTACTAAAATAATTACAGATTTCAGATTTCTTAACCTAGGAAGCAACCTGTACCTATACTGTGAATGTCTAATAAAACCATTTTTTAATGAAAAAGACTCAGTGCCTCTGTATTGTCCACTTGTCAGTTGTCCAGAAACATCTATGCAACCCCAAAGTGTTCCAGGACTTATTCACTCAAGCAGATAGAATTTCATTCTGAAGACCCTCAGAGATCTTTATCTCTTTCCATTGACTGTACCAGAAATTCAGTTCCCACTACAGTATGGTGGATTTCATCAGGTAACTAAAATGTTGATTCCTTCCAGAACCAGATGTGAATTATGACATTTACAGCAGTTGCATCATGCCTATCAGCTGTTTGAAGATGACTC
This sequence comes from Piaya cayana, assembly GCA_013389865.1. Lineage (NCBI taxonomy): Eukaryota > Metazoa > Chordata > Aves > Cuculiformes > Coccyzidae > Piaya > Piaya cayana. Next base: position 43,238 of record WAAB01004941.1, read on the forward strand.
TGTTTACCTATGCTGTCCCAAACAGCTCTATATATTATATAAATATCTGCATTAAGAAAACTGATAAATCCTGCTCTGGATGTCAAGGTTTCAAACTTAGTCCCAGTTAATATTCCAGCCTAATATTTTTACATTTCCTGATTAGAAAAGACAGACATTATGTCAAGATTGGGTCTTAAAAGTTAAAACTGAAAATGGAAATATAACAAAAGAAAATATATTAATTTGTTGGTTCTTTTTCTCTAGCTTGGGTTTTAATCTTTAGCATTTATTATTTTCTTGTTCTTGATTTATGAAAGACATGGTAAATCAAGCTACGGAAGAAATGATCAGCTTATTACCATAAAAATATAAGAAAGTGAAAAGAGACTTTTGAAAGTAAAATAGACATGAATATACTTTCTAAAAGAGTGATAAGGATGTAGTTTTAGTAAATTCCTAGTTGTGTCAGATGCAGTTGGATGTGATAACTAATCTGGAAAACATGAAGGACAACACTGATATGGTCAGCAGATAAGCCTACACTGCTATTGGGATATGACTCCTATGTCATTATTATAGATCTGAGTTAAAGGTCTTATCAGAGGAAAGATTATTTGATGCCCACTGGTAAACTGGAATGTGGATTGATTATTAGAGGAAAATATCACTTTTCCAGGTCAGAGGAAGTCACATTTCATAGGGAAGTGTTGAAATTAATTTCCTAATTGTATCTTGAATCCATGAGTAAGCACAGGTAAGAGCTTGCAAGGGGATTAAAAAGAAAGTTTTTGCATAATAATAGCCAGCAAATACATCTAGCAAATTATTTCTTTATGCAGCACGCAGCTGCATAATGCCTTACTTAGATCATAGCTACCTCTGATGAAGTATCTTGTCCTTGTGATAAACATGTCTTAGCAAGAAAGCTGTAGGAGATAAGTGAGAGTCAAAAGGAAAAGGTATTCTGGTGTGAAATAAGAAGGCACATCTAGTTTACATTTCTGGCTGCTTCTTATTTCTTAAATCAATGTATCCCTTCTTATTTTACACATCTGAGAAAGCTATCTGAAAGCATGAAGCCTTTCAAAGCCAAAAATAAAAGATAACCACTAAGAACAAAACAAAACAGGCAATTAGTGTCTGAAGCTTTAAAACATCCGCCTCTCTGTTGATCCATTTGTCCATAATTATCTCATTCAAATTCAGCAGTTACTTCCTCATGTGCAAAATCTTTGTAAATGCAGGCAAATAATAGCATGTCATGCCTTCACTTTTTAAGAGAATTACTTCTTAGTGCTCTATAGACTGTATTGTGCTAAGAAGTCAGGAAAGAAAGTGAGAGACTTGTGGCAGAAAATTACTAATGTACACCTGTGGGGGACAAGGACTGTCTATGTAAAACCAGAGTATAGAAAAGATGTATTAGGCAATCCTCATAATAATGAAAACAAACAAATTAAAAAGCAAGGATTTAAATATTGGACAAACCTGAAGCCATTACTTAATATGAAAAGATCCATTGCCCCATTACTGCTTTCTTAAAGGCAACTTTGTTGCTCTAAATCAGGCTGGAGAGGACAGTGTAGTCCTACATTACAGGTTTTTATCCAGATTAAAGAAGGTTAATTCTGTACTCGCACTCAGGACACCACACCCACAAGTCCAAATGCTCCCACCCACATCAAAATAAACATCACCAAGTTTTTCTGCATCACAAGTACAGCTTGAATTTACCAGGCAGCTCTACAAAGAAAAGCTTGTTTGAGCCTTGTAATTACTTAACAGCATATTACTGAACTTTTTGAAGCAAGGACAGTATCTCTGGGTTTACAACCCAAAGATATCATCCATTGCCTCTAACTGTCTGCTTTCCATATTCTCTGTACCTGAAAACTGATGAGAATCAATATCCATCTCTTTCACTCCCAACTTTCTTCCATAAGGGTTTGCATTATCCTTGCTTCACCATTTATCTGCCTATGTTTAGTCTCCCTAGGAAAATTATATCCTGATTTATGTTATTCAAGAGTTGAACAATGACTATAGGACATCATAGAGAACAAAGCAGGGAGTATGTTAGAACTGATATATTTATGGAAATAAATATTTTTTTTAGCTTAGTGAATGGTTGTAAAGAAGGACTTTCTGAGAACTGTTGTCCTTCACTAGGGAACCAAATCACAATACAAGCCATCATCAGAAGTTTTAAATTCCTGACAAGAATGAAAAGTGTTGGTTTTGTCAAAGACAAGAACAGTTGCAGTTGCCTCCCTTGTTAAACAATCTACAGTCTCTTATAGGCAGATACCAAGAAACAATAGTCCCTAAATCTCAGAGCCTTGTAACATGCAGAAGGCAAAACAAGGCTGTGTTTCCTGATCTTCTCCAAAGTCTATTATATTAAGAGGAAAGACGTCTAGATCCCCTTGGCCCTGTGAGTCTCGTGAAAGACTGATGACATAAAACCTCTTTGCCGGTGAACCATAACTGATGTTCTCCTAATTAACCACAATCAGATGCCAACAGCATTTTCTTTGAACACTGAATTGTAAAACCAAAAATTACCAGTTTCTCTGTCTTTCTAAACCATTCTCCAGTATAAGAGTGAGAATTTTCTGCATAAGCAACTCAGTCAGTTGAATAGCACAGACTTAAAAAAAAAACCAACAAATCTCTGGAGTATCTATCTTACAAACAGGAAAATAAGCAAAAAAAAGAAAACAAGAATAAGCTACATATCCAGCATCTCTTAAAAAAACTTATTTATTTTCCAGGATTTTTTTCACTGATTTTCTGCACCCACATAGAGTAATAACAAAAAAAATAACAGAATTATTTTTAGTGGCAAAGCTGTGCAAGAAACATTGTATTGTATGTTCTATGAGACTTTTAAAATCATTTACTCCCAGATAATTTATTCCCAAAGACTCCAGCTTTCTTTAAGACTTTCCAAAACATTCATTTCCTCCTCTGCCTTTCTCCTGCTTCTTCTGAGACCTAGTGAGTAACCAGAACAAGAATTTTCTGGAATTTTGTGAAATGGCAAATGAACCACAGAGAACAGGATGGCTCTACAAACTAACTCACGGACTCTGTTTTCTGGCAATGACTGAACAGCAAGATCATCATCATCATTAAGGGATCTGAGTTTGTGCCCACAGAAATCAATGAATACATTGCTGAGCCACTGAACTGTAAAAGCAATGAAGCATCTGTTTCAGTGGAAAGACTAAAGAAATAAAACACCAAACAAGCAAACAAACAGAAAAAAAGCCCCATTCTTGATATATCTGAAATGTTTTCTTGAACTTAAAAAACCTCTTATTTCTTTTTAACTTTGACAAAACCAAGAATTTATTTCGATATAAAAGAAATTAAATTAATATTTTTTAAAATTTTCTTTTAATTTAATCTTCTAAGAAGAAACATTTGTTTGTTAATCCTACCTAATTTCACTTTTCTTTTTTTTTAATCCCATTTCTCTTCTGGAAACTATAAATATTTTTTTTTACTATTTCATATTTTCATGCAGTTCTCTTTAGTGAGGCAGTATATCTGCCGATTGGTTGAGTCATATATCTCTACAACAACTGTAGTTAGTAGTGGACAGCAGCTCCAGCCTGAGACATCTAGGTGTATGTGCCAACATATATGAAGGTCTGACCTAGTTACTATATGCAGCTAATTAAAAGAGAAATTAACTTCCTATATTCCACCAGATTTCCAGCTACCAAAGTAAATATGTACAAGTTAACCATAGGTCTTTTATCTTCCAGAAATTAATGTAAATCTCTCAGGTGCCATAAGACATATCAAATGGCAGTAGTTAACTCTGTGGAGGAGATAAATAAACCTTTAAGTATCTTCTTCAGAATGGGTTGAGTTGTGATCCACTGAACACGACTTCAGTGACTGATTTAATTTGGTCTCTACTGACAGTACCAGGAGTATTGACAATCAGTACATGTGTACATCTACAGATAGACACATAAATGTAGACACTAGTCTGGAAATAAAGCCTGCTTTTACTTTAATTTTGAAACTCCAGTCCAAGAAAAGACAGAAAAAATCTTTAATTTCACTGGACTTTCTGTGATTTAACTTTTTTTCATTACAAAGGAAACTGAGAAATGTTTGATTGCATTTTTTCTAAAAAACAGTATTTTCAGCCTGAGTTTGGGAGTCAGTTAAAACACCTTATTCAAATGAAAGTACTCTTTTTAAACCTGTAATATTTTTCAAGTCTTTTTCCATTAAATTTTTAGTGGCTAGGAAGAATTTTTGCCAAAAAGTCACTATTTGTAAATGGTAGTAAATGAAGAGTTGATATAAGAACAACATGCCACAAGTTGTTAGTGGGTAAATTGAAGATTAAATTGAAGTAAATTAAATTCTTTATAATAAGATGAAATTCTGGGAAGAAATTTCTGTAAATTTACTGTAGAGGCACCAATCTTCCCCATTTTTAAAGAAAAATTTGATCAGATGACAAATTTAGTGGCATGTAAGCTTGGAAAGAAGCATAAAAAAAGATTTGCATTGGAGGGGAGGAAAAGCAGGTAGCAGAGTAGCATCCACACAGTGACACCCTGCCCCTTCCTGGGTCTGGCAGTGCAGCCCCTCACCATGAGTTGGCTTGTAGGCTACTTTCAGGGGATGGGGCTGTGACAATGTAGTGGGGCTTATTCACTAGAATGAGCAGCTGTGGAGTTGTAAGCAGGTGAGCAGTTGTGGAGCTGGCCTGGAGGCATGTAGGACTGGAGTACATTCACCCTCCCCAAGAAGGGGGATTAAGCAAGGAACTTGTACCACTGTTTGGAAGGGGAGGAGCTGAAGATACATTCATCCATGCGCATGTGTGTAAAATGCATTGCCTGTGGAGGGGGGAGTGGACAGGGAATAGCCCTTTTGGGGAAAGAAAGGGGTATTTAGAACCTTCTGGTTGTAAATCAGCATTCTGTAAGCCTCTACTGTTGTGGTTTATCTGTTGTGTGGCTGATACTAATCTAGAATGCACAGGTCAATGATTGCCAGTTAATTATATTTCATTGATAAATCCATAAACCCTTTCAATCTCTATTTGTTTTAAACTATGCAAACCAAGAAGTTTTTTTCTTCTGACGTAAGTCTACAATAGAAAAAGGATGGACTTCTTGAATTGTAAGGTCCTTTCCAGAATAAAAAAAAAAAAAAAAAAAAAAAGGAGAATCATGAAAACATTATTTGGCATAGATAATATATGACTTTGCTAGCTGAAGATGTCATTCGAGGTCCACAGTAACCTTTCCATACTTTCAGAACATCGTAGTTTTTTGAAGTAACTCTTGATTTGGAAGATCCAGAAAAGATTCAGATTCAGAATCCTATGTATATTCAGGGAAAGAAATACAAGACCATCTGCTATCTGGACACCCAAATAACACAAAAGAAATACCAGAAGCTAATATTCATGCAAATTAGCAAAAGTAGATTACTCACAAAACAGGAAGGAGTGTGGCACTTCTTTTCTCATTATAGGTTGACTACGTAAATGGAATATAGGTAGAATCTAGACATTAGATTTTTCAGAAGCATAAAATGAAACTTTTATCTACTGCTCAAGCTTGCCACATGTGCAATGGGTCATTCACTTATTGTATAGTATCTTGTTAACTTTCTGCAGTAGTACATCTGGCTACACTGTTTAACAATGTCCTAATTAAAAGTGGCTTTATACTGTCAGTTTTTTTCCTACTTTCATACAGAAAGGAACAAACTAATCTGTGATTATCATCTTCACTAAATTTACATGACCGTGTTATTGTAAGATCACTATTGTGATATACCAAAATGTGTTTTCCTGCACTACTGAGATTTGTGGGCTAACGCCTCACAGATTAAGGTATTTGTTGACTCCAGAAGATCTCCACTATAGACTTTTAAGTCTGGCAAGTCATTATGATCAAGGCTGTGTTCACTCTTTTTTTCTAATAGAAATAAATGATATTTCAGACAATTTCAAACCTTTGAAGTTCACTTTTCAAGGCAGTGTGTTATATAATATCATACAGAACAAGTTTTCATTTTATCTTTTAATTGAGGTTAAAAATGGTGTCAGTGTCTCTTCCTACAGACTACAGAGTCTGTAGAGTATTTTCCCAAGAGAATACAAGCATGAAGTCATTGACACACTGGCCAACAGGGCTCTCTTAACACTTGTTCTAAATATTACACAGTTTCAGTTTCCTTTATTGTAGGGTTATTCTAACTGTATTCCACAATTTCTGAACAGTAGGTATTCTAGAATATAAGCACCTGATCTGGACATGATTGTCCTTTAGCTTCCACCTGCTGGCTTATAACATTTGGTAGCATGTTACATCTGGATTGATGCAGAATAAAATTTTTGAATAAAATTTGTGCCTTTGAAAAGAATCTAAAAGAAAAAAAGAAAAAAGAAAAAACAACAAAGCATTCATGGAATAAAAAAATACTTTCCAAACTGTGCCTTTAAAACATTTCAGTTTTGAAGCAAATTTTAAAAACATATGGGTACAGTTTCTACATTATTTTTTCACCTATTTTCAAGTGTGAATGATTTCTGATGTTTAACCTATCTTTGTCACTCTAATTTGAAATTCTTTCTGTTGATTTTTCTAGTGATATTTAGTGACATGATAGTTTGTGCCTCCATTTTTGCAATAAGTGTAATGGTAGAGAATCCCTAGTCTCAAAGACATAATTCTTTAACGTGGTGAATTGAGTCTTTTCCAACCTAATGAATCTGTGTTGTTCTGTGTTGTTCTGCATTAAAAAAATAAAAAATGAAAAATGAAAGCTGTATCATAATGATATGTGATTGCTAGATAAATTGTCTGCTCCCTAGTAAATAAGACTGGTTTTGTTTTATGTTGTTTTCCCTTATTTTGTTTTTCTTTATTTATTCTTTTTTCTGTTTCCTTGGGGAAAACTGTGCATGGGAGTTGATGTTACCATATTAGATTCAGTACAATTTTATTGTGTTTTCCTCAAACTTTAGCTCCAAATAAGAAAACTACAGTGATGTCGATGTCCCACAGTTCTGAGTTTTGCCAAACTGCATAATAAAATACAGATAATAACAGGTTTTACCTACTACCAATCATGTGTTTTATTTCTATATTGCATTAACTGGCCAATTCTCAAAATATTAAATGTAAGCGATGCAATATCTTCAAGAGGTATCTGTGATAAAATAGTTTCCATTGAGGTGCTGTGCATGCACACATGCTTTTTTTTTTAAATTTATATCCTTCTGAATACTGTGCTAATAGACATTACATTCATCACAGACTCCAAAATCACTGAACAAGACAATGTTGCTATTTACTAGCCTAGCTTCCAAAAATGTGGTGGTTATTCAGCTCAGTCACTGTGCTTGAGTAAATTTACATGAGGAAAAAAACTGTTTCTGTAATAACTTCTGAATATCTTGTCTAATTTCAGCCAGAAGTGACAGAAGAGGTGAAATACAAAGATAATTTAAAGTATATAAGTCCTTCATAAAAACTAGGCATTTAATGCTGGAAAGACCTTACAACTCTGAACAGTTTCACAAAATAATTTCTACATAGAAAGACTAAAATTAGAAACTGGAGGTTATGTTACAAGGACCTTGTTGGTGTTCTGATCACAGGTACATATTCCAGTGAAGCACACAATTAACTGGCAAATACAAATCCTTAATAAACTAAACTTTCTTAGATCAAATGCTCTCAGAGCCAGTGGCTTGCACTGCAAAAGCAGCCACAGGTCAGATTCTCATTTTCCTAATCAATGTACAAATACAGACTAGAAAGTCCATTTCCAGAGAGTTTCTCTGCATGCGCATCTCCTCATTAAGACCCGCCCTTTAAACCACTTGTTCTTTTTCACCCATGGAGAGGGCAGCTTTTTCAATGAATCTACACAAAGATGTCAAGTTTAACAAGTTTCTTACTTAACCATAAGGAGCTCTAATCTTTCAAAATTTTGAGATAGATGAGGACACGGGTTAAACAACTTCCTCTCAGGTTTTGCACAAAGCTTTTAAAGGATTCACAGTTTCAACGCTTAAAGCCCAGAGGATGATTGTACCATCTAGTGTGACCTTCATCATAAGAGAGACTTTGTTTTGTCATACCATCCATTTAATGTATGGATAAAAAGTGCTGAGCCAAAGAATTTCCTCTGAAAGGTTATAGTCTTATGGTGTGCTAAGCCTGATTAAGAATCAAACATCCACACAGCTGCTTGCTCACTCTTCCTCTTCAGGGGGAGAAAATAAGAATAGAAAGTTAATGGGTTGAGTTGAAAATAGGGAGAATTCTCAACAGTTACTGTCACAACCAACCCAGACTGGACTTCAGGGAACTTAATTAAAAATATTGCTACTAGCTTTTCTATAGATTTTCTATCCTCTTCCAGCTCAACCTTTCCCCATACTGAGAAATAAAAAATTCAAAATAAAAGAAAATGAAAAATCCATGCTACTATTCTAGACCCTAATGCCCACAGTTCCTTCTTGGGAGATTATGTTCAGTTACATGTCTGCAGCAGCAATCTTTATTAGAATGGTTATGTTTAGAATACATTCCTCCATTGTACGACATATTTCCATCAAAAGGACAAATTAAAGACATTTCAGACTGCAAATACCTTTTGTCCTTTCCTTTGCACAGGATTCACTCTTCTCTTCAAGGACTTAATTAGTAGGAATTGCTGTGAAACCACCCTCAGGGATGAGGTATCAGAACAGATATGGAAAATATTTAGGGATACTTTTCATAAAGCACGAGAGCATGCAGTCCCAGATGTAGATAATAAGTGAGGGAAGGGAAGAGACCAGCATGGCTGTATTGATACCTGCTGGTCAAGCTAAAGATCAAGAGGGAACTGTGCAGGCAGTACAAGCAGGGACAGGGAACCTGGAAAGAGTATGGGAACATTGCCCAGTTGTGTAGGGTTGAGGTCAAGAAGGCCAAGGCACAGTTTGACCTGAACTTAGGAAGGGATACAAAGAATAACAAGGGCTTGTATAGGTAAGCCAACCAGAAAAAGACACTTAAAGTATATTCCCAGACGGATGAAAATGGTAATCTCACATCAAAAGACAAGGAGAAGGCTGAGGTACTCAACAAATTTTTGTCTCAGCCTTCTCTCAAAAGTGCTATCCTTAACCCTCCTGGGTCAAAAGACAGCAAGATGGGGACCNCTGTTTCTGTAATAACTTCTGAATATCTTGTCTAATTTCAGCCAGAAGTGACAGAAGAGGTGAAATACAAAGATAATTTAAAGTATATAAGTCCTTCATAAAAACTAGGCATTTAATGCTGGAAAGACCTTACAACTCTGAACAGTTTTCACAAAATAATTTCTACATAGAAAGACTAAAATTAGAAACTGGAGGTTATGTTACAAGGACCTTGTTGGTGTTCTGATCACAGGTACATATTCCAGTGAAGCACACAATTAACTGGCAAATACAAATCCTTAATAAACTAAACTTTCTTAGATCAAATGCTCTCAGAGCCAGTGGCTTGCACTGCAAAAGCAGCCACAGGTCAGATTCTCATTTTCCTAATCAATGTACAAATACAGACTAGAAAGTCCATTTCCAGAGAGTTTCTCTGCATGCGCATCTCCTCATTAAGACCCGCCCTTGAAACCACTTGTTCTTTTTCACCCATGGAGAGGGCAGCTTTTGCAATGAATCTACACAAAGATGTCAAGTTTAACAAGTTTCTTACTTAACCATAAGGAGCTCTAATCTTTCAAAATTTTGAGATAGATGAGGACACGGGTTAAACAACTTCCTCTCAGGTTTTGCACAAAGCTTTTAAAGGTTTCACAGTTTCAACGCTTAAAGCCCAGAGGATGATTGTACCATCTAGTGTGACCTTCATCATAAGAGAGACTTTGTTTTGTCATACCATCCATTTAATGTATGGATAAAAAGTGCTGAGCCAAAGAATTTCCTCTGAAAGGTTATAGTCTTATGGTGTGCTAAGCCTGATTAAGAATCAAACATCCACACAGCTGCTTGCTCACTCTTCCTCTTCAGGGGGAGAAAATAAGAATAGAAAGTTAATGGGTTGAGTTGAAAATAGGGAGAATTCTCAACAGTTACTGTCACAACCAACCCAGACTGGACTTCAGGGAACTTAATTAAAAATATTGCTACTAGCTTTTCTATAGATTTTCTATCCTCTTCCAGCTCAACCTTTCCCCATACTGAGAAATAAAAAATTCAAAATAAAAGAAAATGAAAAATCCATGCTACTATTCTAGACCCTAATGCCCACAGTTCCTTCTTGGGAGATTATGTTCAGTTACATGTCTGCAGCAGCAATCTTTATTAGAATGGTTATGTTTAGAATACATTCCTCCATTGTACGACATATTTCCATCAAAAGGACAAATTAAAGACATTTCAGACTGCAAATACCTTTTGTCCTTTCCTTTGCACAGGATTCACTCTTCTCTTCAAGGACTTAATTAGTAGGAATTGCTGTGAAACCAATCTCAGGGATGAGGTATCAGAACAGATCTGGAAAATATTTAGGGATACTTTTCATAAAGCACGAGAGCATGCAGTCCCAGATGTAGATAATAAGTGAGGGAAGGGAAGAGACCAGCATGGCTGTATTGATACCTGCTGGTCAAGCTAAAGATCAAGAGGGAACTGCGCAGGCAGTACAAGCAGGGACAGGGAACCTGGAAAGAGTATGGGAACATTGCCCAGTTGTGTAGGGTTGAGGTCAAGAAGGCCAAGGCACAGTTTGACCTGAACTTAGGAAGGGATACAAAGAATAACAAGGGCTTGTATAGGTAAGCCAACCAGAAAAAGACACTTAAAGTTTATTCCCAGACGGATGAAAATGGTAATCTCACATCAAAAGACAAGGAGAAGGCTGAGGTACTCAACAAATTTTTGTCTCAGCCTTCTCTCAAAAGTGCTATCCTTAACCCTCCTGGGTCAAAAGACAGCAAGATGGGGACCATGCAGGTAAAGCCCCTCCCACTGTAGGGGAAGATCAGTTTCGTGACCACCTGAGGAATGCAAATATATATAAGTTTATGGAACCTGACGAGATGCATCCCAAAAGCTGATTTGCTGATGTTGTTTCCAAGCCACTCTCCATCATATCTGAAAGGTCATAGCAGTCAGAAGAAGTTTCTGGTGACTGGAAGAAGGACAACATTATTCCTCTCTTTTAAAAAGGGTAGAAAAGACCCTGGGATCTATGAACCTGTCAGCCTAACCTCTGTGTCTAAGAAGATCATGGAACAGATTCTCTTAGAAGCTATGTTAAATCACATGGAGGATGGGGAGGTGACTCGAGACAGCTAGCATGGCTCCACCAAGGGCAAGTCCTGTCTGACCAACTTAGTGGCTTTCTATGCTGGGATGTAATCTATCAAGACTTCTGTAAAGCCATTGACATAGTCCCCCACAGCATCCTTTTCTCTAAACTGGAGAGATATGAATTTGATTGGTGGACTGTTCAGTGGCAAAGAAATTGGTTATATGGTAATATTCAGCAAGTAGTGGTGAGAAAGGGTTGATAGATGAATATTTGGGGAAAACACGCTACTGTGTCTCTGGTCAGCTGTATGTCATCATCAGAATGGTACTGTGTAATGGAATAAACAGATTAATATGGTGGGGGGGTTGTTATAAATGTTAAATTTTCTGACCAACTGTATAACAAAAACTGAGCATTCTTCTCTCTGTATATTACCACATATTTCTGAGGCGTTGTTCTTAATTCTCAAATCGTTATCTAAATGTGTATACATATAACATTATTGGAGAATGTAACCAGGTACTATTCACACTGGACAGTGAATGATATATGGACATTACAAATAATATCAAAGCAGTTCGGTCACCCTGCGCTGTTTTATGAATGTCTGCAAGGCAATTATTCAGCTATGTTCAGGCTTTACAATAAGAAGCTAGCATTGAATGATTTAATTAACATAATTATTTATATGAATTTTAAAAACATCACTGCAGTCAAGAGGAAGATGCATAGCCTGTACATTTGGTATTCATACAGTCTTGGAGAGAGTTGATTAAACAGCATGAATTTATATTTTATTTTATGAAGGAAGAAGCTTAAACTTCAGGTTACTCTACAGAGACATCACTTGGATCCAGGTTCTGAGCAGTTGTGACAATAATGAACACTTTTAATAAACATAATTTCAGCACATATGTGTAGAGGAAGAACAAACAAGTGGTTAGAGCACTAGATTAGGTCATGCATGCTTCTGCTCATATCCAGTGTTCTCAAATAACATTAGGCAAATCTCTTGTGGCTAGATACACAAATCATTTTAGGTTCCCATGTGTCCTGGATACTGACTCAGCTGCTGTAAAATCACAGCATTAAAACTCCAGTAGTTCTAGTACGCACCCCTCAAAAAGTAGGACAGACCACACTCCAAGTGAAATTAGGATACACAGAGAAAACACATCTGACTTCTGTCCTTCCCTTCCTTCTTTCCTGGTGCTTTCATCCACTCACTCCTATCTGTAACTGCTGACAACAATATGAAGAATTTAACAACTGTTAAGTTAACATGGTGAGACACAAGCAAACCTGAAATTGTATGATTTGTGTGGAAAGGGAGGATGACACAAACAAGCAAGTGCTTATGCAATAATTCAAAGTATTCCAGAAAGAAAAAAAAAAGTCTGATGAGTTTCAGAGAAGTTAAAACTATCCCTAAGACTGAACTGTGAATTAAATTAAAGATGAATATTCTACCAGTCTAACCTCATTACAGTCAATAGAGATTTGAAGTATAATGTATTATTCTACAAATAGATATATATTGTCCTTAGTTATCATCTAGGACATACCACTTGGACTTCAGATGCTGTTGCAAGATGACAAGTCTCCTGTCTACTCTATGACATTTATCATGTGCTCAAACAGTTGGTTCACATGCCAGTGTGGTGACTGAAGCCCAGGGAGCAGCCTGACTGACATGTCACTATGGATGCACAGGTAGTTGTGTGGTCTGTTCCCAATAAGTCAAGACAAGGACTCAAGGAAAAAAAGAAATATTTGCTTCACAGAGTTTGAAATACCAGCTCTGTACACACATCATACAGGAAATTCATGACAATATGATGGAATACTCCATGGCAAAAAAGTACTGACTGTTGTCAGAAAGAAGCAAACTACAAACCTGAAAGAAAGGAAAATAATTATCCTTTTCAAAACAGACAGACGTACATGATCTGCTGAAAAGATGATATTAGGGAAATATTCTAGCAGAAGTAAATGTACTGAACTCACGCCTTTCACTGTTCTTATCTACTCCAAAGAGTAAGTGAATTATGTGAAGATTTCAGGGGAAAAAAATCCAGTTTCTAACAACACTTTGGAAAAAAATACTCATAATACACTGTGAGTATTGTCAAACCACTACAAGAAAAAAACAACTGAATGTTGAATTTGAGAATATTTCTCAAGTGCCAGAGAACTCTCAGACAAGTACAGGCAGAGATGATGGTGGCTATAATCAAGTTAAACAGTTAGGTAGATTTATACACTTCTGTGGGTATCAAAGAACAAAGAGAAGATTCACATTGCGTATTCATTCTAGTCACCATGAAGGACAGAATAAAGAACCACACGACCTGCAGAGAGAAATTTTACTTCATGTACAGAACAAAAATAAATAAGTTAAAAATCTTATGGTTTTACAGTCTGAAATAATTAAGATCATGATGGAAGTTTGAGATGGGATTCGTCTTATTTAACTTTCANTGGAGAGAGTTGATTAAACAGCATGAATTTATATTTTATTTTATGAAGGAAGAAGCTTAAACTTCAGGTTACTCTACAGAGACATCACTTGGATCCAGGTTCTGAGCAGTTGTGACAATAATGAACACTTTTAATAAACATAATTTCAGCACATATGTGTAGAGGAAGAACAAACAAGTGGTTAGAGCACTAGATTAGGTCATGCATGCTTCTGCTCATATCCAGTGTTCTCAAATAACATTAGGCAAATCTCTTGTGGCTAGATACACAAATCATTTTAGGTTCCCATGTGTCCTGGATACTGACTCAGCTGCTGTAAAATCACAGCATTAAAACTCCAGTAGTTCTAGTACGCACCCCTCAAAAAGTAGGACAGACCACACTCCAAGTGAAATTAGGATACACAGAGAAAACACATCTGACTTCTGTCCTTCCCTTCCTTCTTTCCTGGTGCTTTCATCCACTCACTCCTATCTGTAACTGCTGACAACAATATGAAGAATTTAACAACTGTTAAGTTAACATGGTGAGACACAAGCAAACCTGAAATTGTATGATTTGTGTGGAAAGGGAGGATGACACAAACAAGCAAGTGCTTATGCAATAATTCAAAGTATTCCAGAAAGAAAAAAAAAGTCTGATGAGTTTCAGAGAAGTTAAAATTATCCCTAAGACTGAACTGTGAATTAAATTAAAGATGAATATTCTACCAGTCTAACCTCATTACAGTCAATAGAGATTTGAAGTATAATGTATTATTCTACAAATAGATATATATTGTCCTTAGTTATCATCTAGGACATACCACTTGGACTTCAGATGCTGTTGCAAGATGACAAGTCTCCTGTCTACTCTATGACATTTATCATGTGCTCAAACAGTTGGTTCACATGCCAGTGTGGTGACTGAAGCCCAGGGAGCAGCCTGACTGACATGTCACTATGGATGCACAGGTAGTTGTGTGGTCTGTTCCCAATAAGTCAAGACAAGGACTCAAGGAAAAAAAGAAATATTTGCTTCACAGAGTTTGAAATACCAGCTCTGTACACACATCATACAGGAAATTCATGACAATATGATGGAATACTCCATGGCAAAAAAGTACTGACTGTTGTCAGAAAGAAGCAAACTACAAACCTGAAAGAAAGGAAAATAATTATCCTTTTCAAAACAGACAGACGTACATGATCTGCTGAAAAGATGATATTAGGGAAATATTCTAGCAGAAGTAAATGTACTGAACTCACGCTTTTCACTGTTCTTATCTACTCCAAAGAGTAAGTGAATTATGTGAAGATTTCAGGGGAAAAAAATCCAGTTTCTAACAACACTTTGGAAAAAAATACTCATAATACACTGTGAGTATTGTCAAACCACTACAAGAAAAAAACAACTGAATGTTGAATTTGAGAATATTTCTCAAGTGCCAGAGAACTCTCAGACAAGTACAGGCAGAGATGATGGTGGCTATAATCAAGTTAAACAGTTAGGTAGATTTATACACTTCTGTGGGTATCAAAGAACAAAGAGAAGATTCACATTGCGTATTCATTCTAGTCACCATGAAGGACAGAGTAAAGAACCACACGACCTGCAGAGAGAAATTTTACTTCATGTACAGAACAAAAATAAATAAGTTAAAAATCTTATGGTTTTACAGTCTGAAATAATTAAGATCATGATGGAAGTTTGAGATGGGATTCGTCTTATTTAACTTTCAAGTCTGCATCTGAACTATTAGTTATCTGGACTCCTTTATGCTCAGTGGAGCAGAGCAAAGTAATTCATCTCATCGTAAGGTAGACATTAAAAGCAAGTCAAATGAGCCATTCTCAGAAAGCCTTTTCTCTTGACTGACCATAAAAGAGCCTGCACAACTGCCTATGGGATTAAAGCGGTACCTCTACCTTATAATTTAGAGACACGTGGCTGAAATTTAACATCACAAGGAAGATTCCAATAGAGAACAGCTTCTATAAGAATGCATTAGTGTTAGCAAACTGACTGATAAGAAGGCACACAGACTCTTTCCATCTCTAACAAACAGAGTTATTTTCTGTTTTTATATTAAAGCATCATCCAAGTTATAAATTCCAGCTCAGAATTCACAGTTTAAGAACACAAAGATATAGTGCTTTTCAAGAAAATGTATCAGATGCTTAAAAATTTACAAAAAGTACTAAAATTATATAGTTTGTATTTTCCTTTCAGGAAAAGCTGTAGAGGAGTTACATCTTCTGTCTTGAAGTTATATAAACTATACAAATAATATAAGTCTAAATGTGGGTACACATCTGAAGCTATCTGCATGTAAGAAATAAGAATAATGAATCCTTAAAATGCAGACACTTGTAGTGAAATATGCAAGCAAACTAGATGCACAAATCATAGAATCATAGAATCACCAGGTTGGAAAAGACCCATCAGAACATAGAGTCCAACGATTCCTATGAGCAACCAATGAGCAAAACAGCTGACAATTTAACTTGTTCACGTATTTTGAACATTAACAGAAATGAAAAAACATTTAATAAAGAAGAGAATTTTATTTTTATTCAAAGAATCATATTAAACAACACGACTAGCTGTCATGGTTTGATTTTGGCCCCTTTAAGAATAGCCAGGTTGTGGCTGAGGAAAAAAACTACAAATCCCAAGTATTCCATGCAACCTTTTCTACGTAAATAAGGGTGTAATTGGGGGTGGGACACACTTCCTTTTCCGGATCCGGCTCCATCTTGTCTCTCTCTGGTCTCCTGTTTGTGTGTTGGAAGGTCTGGTGCTGATGTCAGTCNCATTTTTGTTCAAACCATCACACTAGCTATAACAGACCTTTACTAATTTATTGACAATACTACCATATCAGATTTACAAACTGAATCCTAATATGTGAGATGGGTTATTTGTAGACATTCTTTGGAAATTACAATTATGAAATGTACCTCAGTTAAACCCCGGGCTTAGGAGTTGTGTATAAAAATTTAGTCTCAATAAATAAAACCTGGTGTTTAAAACACTGTTGACAGAACTGTAAAATCTACTTCTTGAGATAAGACCTTAGTCAAAGCACTCCAAACTAACAGTTAGTTCCAATTTAAGAGGTATTTCTTTCTTAGGGGAGATTTAAAAGAACAAGGACAATAATAACAATTTGTTGCAATTAAATATATTTTAGGTAAAGCATAAAAAAGATTTAAAGACTGATAATCTGTGGAAAAATTAACTTTTTGCTACCATTAGCTTTTTCATCATCCCTGAAGTTTGCGTCATTGTACTGCAAATCAGATTAGCTGATTAGTTTTCCTGAAAAGTAATCTGAGTAATCAGTAATCTGAGGGTGAAATTCCTTTTGAGTCAAACAGGTGAGGTGACCTGACTGACAATGTGATTATGAAGATCCAGGGAGCTGATATGGGGAGCCTACAGGATCATAGATGATCATGGAGAGGTGAAGGAGGAGCAGAGCCAATCATCCAACAGCAGAGGCACCATAATCATGGAAGATCTCCTTGAATTCTTTCCCAGAGCTGTGTGTTAGTCAATGGGGGAATTAGAGTAGGAACACATGGTGTGCCGGTATCGTGATAATAAGGAAGTAATACTTTGATAAAAAGTGAAAATGTTGTAGTTGAGTCAGCATTGAAGCTACTTTAGCCTGGTAATATGTCTATGATGGAAATCAGTAGAAATGCTTAAACAAGGGTAGGAAGAAACAAAGATAGATAGTGACCTTCCCTTGCCACAGAGTTTTACTTTGTGCAGTTTGTGGCTGCAGCTGATCACAATATTTAATAGCTTCAAACAGACTAAACTATTAATTTCTCTTGAAGTTTTATTTTTTAATCCAATTTGTATTTTTTTTAAATCTAAAATATACAGTGGCAGAGTTCCATTGCTCAATTGTCTTGTATGAAAAAGAATTCCTTTGTTTCTTTAAAACCCATCGCACGGTAATTTAACTAGGTACCTTAGTCCTTGTGTAGTTTGAAATAGTGAATAATCATTCCCACTTCCCCTTCTCCAAGCCATTCTTGGATTAAATTAGGTTTCCTCGATAAGGAACTAGTTATTTTCAAAGCCATTAATTTATTTTTATTTAAAACAATTAATTACTACACCTTAAAATTAAAAGATTAATCTTCTCTGCCAAATAACCCCGTAAGGTATTCCCCATAAAACCACAATATGAAACGAAATACCTATATTAACCCGTTGCCTGTATTGCTTTGCTATAACTAATACAGTTTTCATTACCTTCAGCTTACAACATGAAAGCCTCTTAAATAAACGGCTTCCATGCTGTCTAAATACTTTTCATGAAAATAGCCCTATTAAGCATGATTTACTTTAGTGAAACAAAGGCAGGTCAAACAACCCCAGAACATGGATGAATTGCCTTTACATAAACTGCTATGCTCGATAATTTGTTGTGACCAAGCTGTAGCTGAAGGGACAACCTCAAGGATTGTACTACAAGGGAAACTAGAAGCTGTCCAGACTTAATTAGTCCTGCAGAATGGGCTGTGAAGACCTTCCTAGGAATCTTAGAATCATAGAATCATGGAATAACCAGGTTGGAAGAGACATACCAGATCATAGAGTCCAACCATTCCCATCAAACACTAAACCATGCTCCTCAGCACCTTGTCCACCTGTGCCTTAAACACCTCCAGGGAAGGTGAATTAACCACATCCCTGGGCAGCCTGTTCCAGTGCCCAATGACCCTTTCTGTGAAATTTTTTTCCTAATGCCCAGCCTGAACCTCCCTTGGCAGAGCTTGAGGCCATTCCCTCTTGGCCTGTCCCCCGTCACTTGGGAGAAGAGGCCAGCTCCCTCCTCTCCACAACCTCCATTCAGGTAGTTATAGAGAGCAATAAGGTCTCCCCTCAGCCTTCTCTTCTCCAAGCTAAACAAACCCATCTCTCTCAGCTGCTCCTCATAAGGCCTGTTCTCCAGCCCCTTCACCAGCTTTGTTGCTCTTCTCTGGACTCGCTCCAGAGCCTCAACATCCTTCTTGGCAGATCAACACTTCCACCCAGCTTAGTGTCGTCTGCAAACTTGCTAAGGGAGCACTCAATGCCTTCATCCAGGTCATTGATAAAGGACATTGAACAGGGCTGGACCCAGTAATGACCCCTGGAGAACACCACTTGTAGCTAGCCTCCAGCTGGATTTAACTCTGTTTACCACCACTCTCTGGGCCTGGTCATCCAACCAGTTTTCCACCCAGGAGAGTGTGCACCTGTCCAGGCCAGAGGCTGACAGTTTCTGAAGCAGAATGCTGTGAGAAACTGTGTCAAAGGCTTTGCTGAAGTCCAGGAAGACCACATCCACAGCCTTTCCCTCATCCAGCATCCGACTCATTTTGTCATAGAAGGAGATCAGGTTAGTTTGGCAAGACCTGCCTTTTGTGAACCCGTGTTGACGACCTGATCACCTGGATCTCTTGCAAGTGTTTCATGATAGCACTCAAGATCACCTGTTCCATGACTTTCCCTGGTACTGAGGTCAGGCTGACTGGCCTGTAGTTCCCTGGATCCTCCCTGCGACCCTTCTTGTAGATGGGCACAACATCAACCAGCCTCCAGTCCAGTGGAACTTCCCCATCATCTGTTGGAAGATGAAGGAAAGGAGTTTGGCAAGCCCCATTAACTTATGCCAACCATATAACATTTCCACGAGGTGTTACAACATGTAGAGTGGGAAACTTACCCAAGTAGCCACACAGTTGTTTCAGGCATTTTCACTTGTGGGTATGTTGTTGACTAAGTCAATAAGGCAGTAAACCATGTCAATATAGTAGTTAAGCAATATATGAGTATCACCTGGTTATCTTCATGGACTTAACTCTTATGCAACCCATACAAAATCAATATGGGCATTTTCAGCAGACAGTATCTGAGTTGTTCACAGTTTCATTGTATTTTGGGAGTCACAAACCTGCTCATATGGTCATAAGAACCCTTGCAATGAGTCATACTAGAAATTAACCTAACAATCCAATTTCTGCCTTTAACAATGGCTGATAGCAAATACTCCTATGCTGTGCAGCACCAAATTCCACTGCATAAATAATAAACTTTTTTTGACTGTTTTGAATTGTCCACGTACAGAAAGGTAGTAAAGAACTGATCTACATTCACATTTTTCATGCCACTCACAGTTTTCATAACCCCTTTAAAATACATCTTTTCTGGTATGCTGAATCCTAACCAGAACTGCCCCACTCTGGTGGAAACATTTCCTCCCAATGTCATCTTCTCTGTTCCAGTTCCTACTTCTAAACTAGGTAAGTCATCCAGGTGCTTCACTGAATAATGAAGCTAAGTTCTCCACTTGCAGAGAAAGCTCACAGATCTGTTTTCTAACAGAGGAGAGAAATCTCTGGCAAAGGAGAAACTTCATTCTCTAGCTAGATGGTTCCTTCAAAGCCTTGTATTACCCTTCACTCCTGCTCAACATAAATCTTCAGTTACAAGTAACTAGGAAATCTTTTCATACTTGAAGTTGAGGAGGCAATGGATGAGCCTTGGAACAGGGGATTCCACTTTGTTACAGCCAAAAGGCAGCTAAGGACATGGGCTTCAGTGTTATTTTAATATGAATCTTGACACTGAATTAGTGTTAAACCAACATTTTCCTGGTTCAGACAACCATACTTCCCTACTGGTTTTTGTTGTGTTTTCTCTTTTTTTTCTCTATGAAATAAGCTGTATTTCTTTCAATGTGCTCTTGAGTTTCTACACATTTTACCACATAGTTCATGTGGTAAACTAATCTGGAAGTCAGTAATGCAATGAAATATTATGTTCTTTGTATCTTTATTTAATAAGTATTAATATGACATAAGGCTATTAAAGAATGAAGAAGGTAGTCCAGCCAAATGAGTTTTTTTTTCTCTTTTCTCTTTTTTTTTTTGTTTTTTTCTTTTGGGTCATACTCATTTCTTATCCTTCACTTTCAGTAAAAATGCTGGGTTTCAGGAAAAAAGAAGTGAAACCAAAAAAATGAATATAACATTCAGTATGAATGCTTCTTGAAGTTTATGTCACCCAAAAGGCTTATCAATCAGTAAAAACAACTAATGACACAGATTTATGAATATGGAACTGTTTGTCAAACATACAAATTTATAATGTTAATTACTATCACTGGAAAAAAGAAATCACTTATTCCTTGCCTATACACTTTCCTTCTGGACTGTGATGACCAATATTAATACAAATGAAAAGAAAAAGAAAGAATTACATTTGGAACAATAAATGAAACTTCTAACTTGCTTTCATCTCAGAAGAAAAAAACATCCTTATTTCACTGCCTATTTCTGATGTTGCTAATTTGACAGGAAACAGTCTTTTCCTATTATAGTAGATACCCAGAAAAAGACTATTTTGAAGCACTCAGCCTATAAAGCTGATGAAGATATAGGAACTGTACTGGCTGTCCCCAGAACCAAGAAATTAGTCATTAAAACTTGGAATCATGTTGGTGTCTTGATAAGAAAGATAGCATGACTTGAATAATAAAGCAAATTGAGAGATGGTACCTTAAGGTAAATAATTAGGCTTCATTTCTTGCTTCATTTTTCATATGAAATACCTGGAGTGCTTTGGAATAGAAAGGTAGAAAATGATCATGAAGGAAAACTCCTGAATGGCAGGAGAATATACATGAAGCCAGATCCACACATCAAGAAGAAAGGAGTAAAGGACCTTGAATAGCATTAATCCAAGTCTGGATTTCCATAAAATGATAAGACATTAGTGTTTAAAGTTACAATGTTCTACAACATTGAAGGTGTCTCAGAGACGTGCTGTTTCTAATGTTTTCAGATTTGTGACAACTCTGTGTAAGAGCATTTACTAAAATCATTATTTTTACTAAGTGTTTTTAACAAATTTAATGCCCAGCTATTTTTAAAATTTAGCTCTTAGAGTGACCCTTGACCTCCCATGGGAAATTAGAAAATGGAGAAGTTATTGGAGGAGGAGATCCAACAAAATTACAATTACGACAAGCTTGAATTGCACCATGTAATTGAATCTACACAGAAGCCAAAAATCAATGCAGTCATCCAGAAGTATACCAAATGTGACATTTGTTTTTTTCTGCTTTATCAAGCCTAATTGATGTCTCAGGAACTGAAAAAAAAAAGTAATAAGCAGCCTTATGGTAGAAATCTCAAGAGATATTTCAAGTGGCTATTCATAAATGCTGCAAATAATTCATAGATTTCACTGTCAGCTGATGTGGTGACAGAACTATGTTGCTTTTAAATACCACATTCCCTGGCATTAATTTCTCTCCTGTCCCTCCTAGTGAAAGAGGTAACAGGCAAAAATCCATCTAGCTGGCATATTCTGTCTTAGAGAAGCTCTTGATGTGTCAGTTTGGTTTTGAACAGAAAGTTAACATACCATGGCTAACAAGCTAATGCTAGTGACATTTCTTGGCATTCCCAAACACGGTTTGTCATAACGTATATGCATATATAAAATATATGAACATATTCCAGAATCCAACAATGGAGAATGCTTGCATGAACTTAATTACATAGAGAATGCTTCAGAATAATACTTCAAACCCCTGCCTCCTTGTTCATATCTAAAATGATGCTGTGGGGTCTAACCCACGGTGATACAAGCGCCACTAAGATGATCACCATACACTGTCAGTACATACGAAAGGTATCAAACAACCTGAGCAACAGGGAAGGATATTAAGTGTAGCTCTGTTAATGTCTTGAAAAGCGTGTGGGGAAGTAGCCACCTACTTACATACTGAGTAAGAACAAAATAAGAGCAAAATACCTTAAAAAAACCAGGCACAACTACCAACCAACTAAAAAGCAGGAGCTGTCTGAACATTTTAGTAATTAAACTCGTTACTAACATATTTTGAAAACTGTATGAGCTATAAATTATATTTTACTAGAAAAATTCTGATGTCACAGTATTCTGATTGCAATAATAAACCAGATTTCTCAATTCATTTATTACAATTCAGTAATAATGCTGGAGAAAGCAGATGTGATTAAGGAAACCTATTCCAAGATGGTACTGTTGGCTTAGGTATTTGGTCTGAGAGCTTCAAAGGATATAAGAAAATATTCTCTTACAAAACTTTCTGTCATTTCATGAAACCAATGATCTCCCCTTGCCTAAGCAGGAGCAGATTTCATACAGGATTTCATAGTAAGGGTGATGCATAAGTAATGACCCCAAACCTTCTGCATTTCCAGACCTCCTGATATTTGTATTAGAGGAAAAGCTATTTACCCTACTTCAAATATTTTTAAGGCTCCATCTACATGATAAAGAAGTCAGAGAAGTTCAAATGCACTTGTGATGCTTTTTAAAGTAGACTAATTTCAGAATATTTACTATCAACATCATTTCAGTATATGGCAGATATAGACTATCTGAAAATGACTCAACTAGCAGCACAGCCAGATTTGTAGGCAAGTGAAACGTCTACTCTCATCAAAATGTCTTTTGATTTGAAGAGCTCTATAACTTTGTACACATACACTTCAGAAGACACAGTTTTATGTCAAAATAAACAGCAGAAATACATTGACCTTTCTATATCCCTCTCTATTATTTGGACCAAAGGATATGTAAAGTACTTGCTAACACAAACATTTTGGAGGACTCAGAACTACATTTCTGGAGAAATCTCTACTACTAAAAATAATTTGTGCAGTTCTGTTCCAGTGCAAACTGTGCTGAAATGATTAAAAATAAGAAGAAGCATAGGTAATCTAAAAGCGCTAGACCAGACAGGGCAACCTCAGTACAAACTCAATTCCAAATAACCTGCATAGCATAGAATAGAGGCACCTGTTTCCAAGCTGTAGGGTTTTAAAAATACATACTTCTAAAACATATTAGTCTCATAGCTTGGCATACTAATAGGCAAACGTGGGCTCCCATGCCAGAAATAACTCACAAAGAATTTATGGATTCAGGTACTGTAACACTTTAATCATATTACTCAGCCACCAAATCCATTAAAGAAAGTAGCACCTACCTATATTTGTGTTACCTTACCAACTTTGGTAAGAAAATGACCTGAATTGCTTTAATTCTTTTAAGTGAGTACTTCTTTATGTGAAGAAATGGTTAACTCAATCTTTGAGAAATACTCAAGTTTAGATATAAAATCTTTCAATTCCCAAAAGCACCTGTTTATAGCTCCTCTCCTGCAGCATAATCTTATCATCTGTGAAATATGTTACTGCACTTCTCTTTAGGCATGGCATAGATAAGATTTTCCAGCCTTGGAAGAAACCTCACTTTCAAATTCCAGTTAGCCCCAGATAGTTGCTATTTCTGTAATTTCCACTGCATGACGATCAGCTAAAATATCATCCAGCATCTCAATCAACTTTATTGCAAGGAAGCTGAATGTTAATTAGGCATTATTTTTGCTATAAGGAAAAGGGGCTGATGAATCAAACCTCAAGCTATCAACATCTAAGCACACAAAATCTGTTAAATTAGTATTGCAAAATATTACAAAGAAACATATTGGCAGCAAAGGGAAAATCCTTCTAAGAAGCATTTAAATATGTGTAACAATTTTTTTTTGCATATGCAAAGCAGAATGAAAGTTCTTAATTCAGCATTTAAGTGCACCTATCCAGTTCAATAGAAATCATTACAGAAACACTCCCCACCCTCCCCAGCACCTTGATTCAGTAAAGATTTTACTAGTACCAGAAGGGAAGTAATTAGCGGCTCTGCACTGAAGTTAATCAACCTTTTTGAGAAGTATACCATTTTAGCCTTGCCTGGCACTGTGCTATCATGCCTCAGTCCCTTTGAGCATCTGAACTGAGCTTTCCAGTTACTGCATAACTCTGTGAATGTAACAGTTGCAGCCCGTACAAGCTGCATGGGTTTCTGTATTGACACTGCAGGTTGTAAGAGAATTTTTGTTGGGATCAAGATCTAGAACTGCATAACATCTAAAGGATGTACTTCTACCCTGTAATTAAACCTCAGTCCGTCTCACGTATGTGACTTCGGAGTGCCTGAGAATTTTTTGTATAGCTGAGGAAAGAATTTCAAGAGACTTTATATTGGTGAAAGCCTGAAGCCCCACTCAGCTTTATTACACCTTCTCCTGATGTGCCCTAGTCTCCATGATACCTCAATTGTCTGAGAGTGACAAGGACATAGCATGTATAAAAAAAAATATTTCATGCCAGAGTCCTTGTAAGCAGCAGATGGCCCTTAACCAATGTTCCCTACTTTTCCTTTTTAAAAAATGCCTGTGATCTGCAAACATTTTATTGTATATACCACAGCATGTTCCAGCTCCTTTCCTGGTTTGTGGAGAAGAAGAGAAAAAAAAAAAAAAAGCAAACACACAGAAGAGTTTCTCTCATTGTAAATCAGATACAGGTAGAAGCTATTTTAAAACATACAATTAATTTTCTATTCATTCATTTTTCCTACCTCCAATTAACAGCTAATCTCATGCATTATATAGCTGCAGGCTCCAAAATGGTAAATGTGATTCACTAAGAAGTAGTTGAATTTTTTTCTTATAATTATAAGCTTTGTATCTTTCTAAGGCCCTTCCATGATTAGCAAATCTTTTAAAAATTGTAGATGTAAAATTTATATTTCTAATAGCAGAAAAATTTCATACTCAAATAAATCAATTAAACCCACAAAACCCAAACAATTTAAGGCTTAAAAGCCTGTGGAATACATTTGAGAGACATGTAAGCAGGACTTCAGGTCCATCAACTGCTTTACGTTGAAAATGGGCAATGATACAGTACATACATGCAGGAAAGAAAGATGGTGCTCAGCAGACAATAAAAAGAATTCACTAAAAAGGTTGGTTAGACCTTTGTATTGTGCTTTGTCTTGAAATCAAGGAAAAGAGAAAATAAAAAATAACACCCAGCAAGAAGCTAGGGAGCAACAGCAGGCTTAGAGCAAAAGGAGGCCAGAGTGACTTGCAGTCTATGCTTCAAGAGTATAAATATATTAGGGAAAGGCAACATTTCTGGGCATAGGAACACTGTTCTCTACAGATGTAGCTTTTATAGAATTGCCCCTAGCATGCTTTTGGGCAGAGACAAATAGCATTCCAAACAACTCATGAGTATAGTTCAGAAGTTAGCATGGGTCAGGACCAGATCCCAATAGAAAACTGGCCTGAAGCAGCCTTGTTTTGTGAGATAAGAGTCCTTTCATACAGATGCAAAAAGTTCCTGTAGCTGCCCTCAGTGTAGGCCAGGGGTCCCAGGAACATGCCCTTTACTAGGATAAAGACAGTCCTAGTGCCAAGCACAACTGTGTGGGGGTGATGACACTGTGCAATATGTATGCTGTGTCTCCTAATGCTCTGAAGAGATCTTTAAACCAATGCTGAATTAGCCTAAAATGATACATGTGATACATTAAAGTAACACGCAGATGCAAAATCTCAATATAGAGTTCCTCTATTTAGCACTACGGATTAGGTAATGATTCCTTTTGGAGGCTCAGCTCAGATAACGCATCACAACTGTATTGCTTCAGGACTTAGGCTGGCTGAAGGGGAGAGAAGGCAAAATGCATATCTACAAAGATTTGGACCAGAGCTAGGTAAATCAGCTGAATTGAGGGAAGCTCCACAAAACATTATGCATTGGAATCATGAATAATGGAACCAAAAATACCAGCCTCATAAATGAGTACCAGGAAGTGCTTCTAGAAGTAACCATTACCTCATGCAGAGCTACAGACTGGGAGAAGTCTGTCTAGAAAGCTGCCAGGAGGAGAAGGACCTGGGGGTGTTGGTCGACAGCCGGCTGAACATGAGCCAGCAGTGTGCCCAGGTGGCCAAGAAGGCCAATGGCATCCTGGCTTGTATCAGAAACGGTGTGACCAGCAGGTCCAGGGAGGTTATTCTCCCTCTGTACTNGGGGAGATTTAGGCTAGAGATTAGGAGGAAGTTTTTTACGGAAAGGGTCATTAGGCATTGGAATAGGCTGCCCATGGATGTGGTTGATTCACCTTCCCTGGAGGTGTTTAAGGCACGGGTAGACAAGGTCCTGAGGGGCATGGTTTAGTGCTTGATAGGAATGGTTGGACTCAATGATCCGATGGGTCTCTTCCAACCTGGTGATTCTATGATTCTATGAAAGAACTATCAGGCAGGATTTTCTTTCTTGAGCAAATGGAAACCCATTGGCTCACAAAGAATCTGAATTACAGCCAAAAAGACCCAGACTTCTAATTCGTGTAATGTTTGGGAATTAGGTTGTCAGTTCTTTATTTTCTGCTTTGACTGAAAAGGAAGCAGAATGTAGATTGAAATGATCCACAGTGCACAACTGGAATTTTTACCACCTGTTGAAGCATAGTACAGCAGGATTTGGTAACTCCCAACAGCTACATTTTCATTTGATTAGCTACCTCAATAAGACTTCCGATTAACATAAATCTCCTTCCAGTGGATGCAAATTACAGTTGCACTACTGAGTCATGTAAGACCAGGATTCCTCAATGTAATCAACTGGACAATATAAAACTACTGTGTGATTGTCTTTGTCTAAGTGTATTTGGCCATGGTTATGTATCTCCTCTGCAAAACTAAGCGACCCCACAGAACTGATAAATAAAATGGTAAATTTTAGCTTTCAGTTTGTTTTATATAATCCAGAAAACAGGATAATTGATTCTGAAGGCAACAAAAAGAACAACAAAAAATATGAAAAGATATTTTTGTAGTTACTTTCTCAAAAGACATGGCATAGAAAAATGAAAACAAATAGATATATGAGTCAGGCTGTCTAGAAAGAGCATATTAATTATCTACATTTGCATAAGATATTTGCAGAGAAATAAATGTAGGTTAATAGAACGAAAATTTATTACCATGTTTTCAATTCTTTTCTCCATCTTGTCACAAAAGAGAACTGAACTGTTATAAAAAGCTTCACGTCCTTTCTCTCCATCTTTTTGGATAACTGTTCTTGGCAAATATTTCTGTAAGTTTTATGCATGATAAAGGCTGTATGTGTCTGAAATTGATAAAGATTCTACAGTAATGTATATTTGCAAGAAAAGCTGTTGGTGAATATATTTTAAGGCAAACCTTATCAACAAAATGTCAGTGGTGTTCTGCTGTTATTCCATGCAGTCACAGCATATTCACTAAAGAGCCAGAAAGCTACTCACCAGGGATTTAAGCTTTAAGCAGAGACTTTAAAAAAAAGAAAAGAAACGTGAACAATGTACGGTTTCATATAAACAAAGTTACTTCCCTGACACTGTAGTTTTAAATAAAATTGGGAACTGAAATTTTCATTAAGATACTGTCATTCAAAGAGGAAAGAAAGAAAGAAGTAATGATGAAAATCTAAAACATATTATTGCTTACATAATTCAAGATACATAATTACCATCTAAATATAATAGGTTTGCTTCTGCCTATTTTGGATGTGTCCTGTTTCTTGAAAAAAAAAATTGCCTGTATGAGAAAAATACATATTTCTGGGGAAAGGTGAAGTTCTGCTACTAATAAGAACAGAATAGGAGAATTTTAACATTTTTTTAAATTATTCCAGAATATTTCTGGAAGAGGGAACTAGGTTGTAATGCAGCTAAGGTTAACAACTATGCTATAGGAGGAAAAATGTGATAACTGTCATCATTTTTAGCTAATATATAACACATCAATCAATCACTGGTCTCTTACCGGGGCTATATTATCTCCAGACTTGCCACTTTTCTGCTGACTTTTATTTTATCATTATTTTAAGTCTAAGAGGAGGAATTATTACAAAAATGAACGTATTTTGCAGCTTTTATTATGCCTTCTTGAGTGCTCTAACCAAGTAGAAGACTCCTGCTGACATGTTTCATGGGGACCTTTGGAGTGTGGCATAGTATGGCAAAGAGATAAAAAAACTTCTCTCTCAAAATCCCCAGTTTAAGTGCAATACATCTTAAGTGATTTTTGGTTCTTGCACATGTCATTATCAATGGCAAATGACATTAGAAGTTCATTTGCTGGTTAATTGGAGGACCCAGGTGGCTTATAAACACTACAACAAGGAGCTTTTTGAATCTCACTCAATGAAGAAAAGATGCTGGAGTTTGTAGAGCCAATGGGGGGAAAAAAGAAAGAAGACATAGGAGGGAAAGAAACTAACATCCACACGTCTGAGACACAATAGTATTTTGAACAGTAACTTCTCAAAGTGTCTGAAGGAGGACTGTGTTGTGCATGGCCTTTGCTGAGCTGATTACAGTGTATCTGTCTTCTCAAGTTCTGTCCTCTTACAGTGGCTGTAAAACAGGCATTCGTCCACCAATCTGTACAGATAGTCTCTACTGGGCTTTGTTCAAGGTTCACAAAACACAAAGTTTACCTAAACTGTTATTTCTAATGGCTTGTTTGTCAGAACATCTGCTTCAAGAGACCAATTTTGAGGCATAGGCATCCCTCTCAAAGGAAAGGAATGTTAAGGTTGGAGATGGTGCATCACAATAGACTGTACTAATCACAGAGCTATGGGAGGTAACTGCTTTTTATGCTTTTTGTAGATAACTGTGCCACTGTAGGCAAGAAGTTCAATAGCTGCATGGTCCAAAGGAGAGCAAATGTTAGTTCAGCTGGTCCAATGGGAAAGATACTATCTTGAGTGACTGCTCTCAGAATTATTCTTGGTTTGTTTCTGCTCCTTTATCCAACAAGTAGCAAATACAAACTCCATTAGCATCCAAGGAAGTAGAACACCACTTACTGGGCAAGTACTTTTATGAGGCAAATGTGCAAAAAACATAACGCTGGCTCCCAGCTTTGGGGAGTGCAGTCCCTGCAGGAGACAGCATTTCAGAAATGCTCTGCTCTTCCCCATTTCCTATTTATTGGTTTGGGCATCCCAGCACTTAGTGTACTGGCAGCTGTCAATCTCACTTTGTTCCAAACTGAAATTAGCTTTGCAAATTCTTCTCTTACAGACAGGCTCTGAGGTCGAGGCAGTTGTATGCCGCATCACAGCATCAAGTCTTTTCATTTGAGCAAGATTTAAATTGTACTCTTCTTAGTTCACCATTTTCCCTAAACTCACACAAACCACTTCAAGATACAGGCAGAAAACTCATTCCACAATCTGGTTTTAGAGGGTTTTTTTATCATCTGAAATCCTGTCCTACAGAAAATACAAGTCAGTTAAAATATATAGATCAAATATGTAAGCAGAAGCTCCTCATCTTGACTGTGTTATATAAAATATTAATACAACAAACACAGAACATTAAGAAAAAAACCATCATCTTTTAAGGTTATCTTTGCATATTTTATAGCTAGATACATATTTCTCTCAGGCAAGACTGTCTAAAATTCATTAAAATACTAATTTTATCACAGGAACTGTGTCGCTCTTAGGCCATCATATAAACAAAGAAAAACACCCACACCAAGATTATTCAACACACCACAGAAAAGGAATATCTTTCCCAGCATGAAATGTTTCTCATCTAAGCCACCATATGCCTCCTATTCCTTATTCCATTTTTCCACCTCCTCTAGCATAAACACTTCCATTTATTAACAACCTTTCAAATTCTTTACACTTTAAATATTGTATAATAGCACAAGCAAACAAAAATCTCTTTTGCTTTTACTACAGTCTAGATACAAATTAACAGATGCTGACAACAGAATCTCAGCTCAGTGTAGGAAATGCATACCTGCTCAGCTGCAAAATTTTATATGCAATAAATCCTATCAAATGCTGTATAAACGTCCACATTAAGGTAGCGATATTATGCTAGAACATATCCTCTCATTTCTTTTCCTATTTTCCTTCAAAATGTCTCTGACACTAAAAAAAAAGGCGTAGGAATAAACTGTATTAATAATCTACTATCTTAAAGGCAAAAGAGAGCAGCTGGAGAATATTGTGGGGCTAAATCTTTTACTGACTGGACTATAGCCAATAAAATTACTGAAGCCCCATTAAAGTCAATGTGTCTGATTCCTTCCCAGTACATAATTGTGATAAAAACTCTTTCACTGCTAAAATATGAAGAAGGACAAAGTCTTTGAAGTAAAGATAATAATATTTTTATTTTACAATTCAGCGCTGAATTGGATGCCCTTCTAAAAAAGGCATACTGCAAAGACTGGTTACAGGAGTTTTATGCTGGTCGAACATGTGTATTCATACACATTTTGAGATCACCCACTATCAACAGTTCCTTTGTGTCTCTGATGCTCTTCATCCTATCTCCCTCCTCATTTTCTCCTCCTGACGAGTTCAAGTCTGCCTTGTTTTGACTTGTAAACAAGATAAATTCCTGTTACAATCACATCCTTCCTCACTGCAAGCTGGTCAGGATTTGCCCTCAGCATACATACCAGTTTTAGACAAAGAAGCGAGACAGATCCGCATTACAAAAGCATACAAACCAGCTGCAGCAAAAACCATCAACCAATTCTTACATAAGTAATGGACAGAAAACAGGCAAGCTGTTGTTTCAGAAGCCTTTTAAGGAGACATTTAAAACCTGAATCTGTGTCACAGTACAAATTTTATCATCCAGGTGTTTTTTGTAAGGACAGTTAGTTCTTACAAAAACTTTTATTTTGCTAATAAATATTTTTGTATTCCTTTACTAAAGAATTAAAGACAACTTAAAACAAACCTTAAAATTTTACTTCTGATTTATTAAATTCTAATCACAGTGCAATTGATATAGAATTTCCTTTTGTGCCAGTTCAGTATTAAGTAGCACTTCCACTGACAATAAAGTCAAAGCAAGGTGTGGATTGGAACCCCAGAGAGCCAGCTCTCCTTTGCTGATTTCTGAAGATGATGCCATTTGATTCACTGCAAACGAGCCATCACACAAAAACCTGTCTACACAGAGAAAAGGAGCCTTAATATTATCAACTTTTATGAGAAAGTGAAGCTTAATATTGTGTCAACTGCACAGTTTAACAATAAACCAGAATGTGATTACATGTGTTGAATGCAAAATATTTGAATATTTTCAACTAAAGAACTGATCACATGTTTTAAATCAGTTGGTTTGTGTCAAAACTTTCATTGTCTTCATTTAAACACAATAAACTTACATTTAAAAACAGAAAGAACAAAAATACATTTCTTTCTAATACAACTTTTCTGCAGGCTAGGAGCTCTGGAACATGCTCAGATGTAACTCGCGAACGTACCTATAAATCTGTCATATCACAAGGTCTAGTATTCTGAAAGTGCAAAGGTTTCAAAATCAATCTTTTAAATTATTATTATTGTAATGTTAAAAATAAATTTTGGATTACAACTTTGCACTAGTCACTAAAAACTGTACATAAGACTTGGCATTCATATTTAAATATGCTATGTAAAGTTCTGCATGTTTCTATTGACCTAGTAGATAATACTGATGAATAACTAATTAAAAAAAAACCAAACCAATTTAACCTTATTCTTCCAGAGAAAAAGAAAAAATAATTGAATGTTTCTACTGAATGAGTAATTGATAGAAGATTAATATTTATTATGAAAATTCTGGTTTCCCAGTTTATAAATGAGTATAATTAAATATGAAGTCCAGACTGTAAACAAGAATTGGATCTGTAAATACATAATTTTCATTAAATTACCATCGACGTTTCCTTAAAATACTTTCACCATGATTTAGAGACTCATTTAATGTTTAGTTTCCGCAAGTCCCCAGTGAATTTCTACTATCATAACAAAGAGCTCACAAAAATTCAAATTGAAAATATCTTAAGAAAGGCTCACTTTCTCTAAGCTCAGAATGTAGGAGACAAATAATATAGTATACCTCCTGTTTCAGATTTAAGCTACCGACTAAGAAATTGAGACCTAAAATGAAAATCAATTACCCCGTATTTTCCAGTTCTGAAATTATTTTATATTCTTTTCAAGAACCAGATATTTTCACTGTTTAAGATACACTATTTACATCCTGTACAGTTCAGTTGCTGTTTTCAGTAGGATTTCTCAGCTTTGAACAAGTTTTATACTGAAGTCGCAGTACTCTGCTCCTCTGTTAAACTGTCTCACAAAGCAGTGTTGCGTTGAGATTTCTTTCTCCCTGTGCCTCTAGCACAAACAGGAATGCTAAAACAAAGCTCAAAACTGATCACTATCAAGTGTCATTAAATAGTTCATTGAAAATTTTGGATAAGAAAGAGAAGAAGCAAAGTCAGAAAAGTGACTTATAGGAAAGCCACATGTCTTTGCAAATGGCACTGAAGACCCTCACCCGGGTATCACCTCCATCACAGCTGCCGAGCACTTTAGCCAGTCATACATAGCAAGGAAGATGCCAGGCAAGAACTATTGGATAAATCAGGGTAATCTGGGCCTTCTTCAAAACTTCTGAGTTACTATTATCATCACAATTTTAACTAATTAAAAAAAATTCAGTATTTGTTGAGTGCCAGCACTCCTTAAATCATGCTGGAAACAGCTTCGTATAACTTTTCATAGGTTTTTCCTGTATGAAGTGTGTGTGTAAATGGTGTGTATGTATCATTCCTACAGAACGTGTGCTACACAGAAGACCTGTACCTGCACATTGGACTCTACATGACCCAGATGCATTGCTTCAGTGAACATCTGCTATATATTTCATTGGCTTAATCATCCTTTGTCCAGGATTCTCAGGATATGTGGAACACACCAGGTTTAAGTACTCTTTTTACTGTCCAGGAAAAATTTTGTGCATTACATTTTGTTGATATTATATGAAATGTTGATGTAATTCTGATATGATTTATGATTAAATGTGCAATCATATACACAAGATTTCTATTTTTATGTTCTAAAACATACAGTAACAAAAAGGAAGCCATGATTGACAATTTGTCTGATGTTATTTAAAATATCTGTATTTATTTACTTATTATTTTATGTGTTTAAAGCTGTTTACACATTCATTCCTTTTTAAATTTTGAAAACTAATGTAATTATGTATACCACAGCGATTTAAATAAATGCTATGCTTCCACTCTTGTATTGCTATCATTCACTCTAGTGGAACTGAAGGTTAAAAATTAACAAATAGCCCTTCATGAGACCAGTATGAAATGAGAATAAAAGCTCCTGTTTGTAAACATAAAAATAAATACTAGTCTTAATTCACTGTCACAACTTTTCTCCCATGACAAAGAAAGAATAATCTTGTTCATAAATATGATTTTAAACAGATTTTTAAAAAATCTATATTTAAATAAGTTCTCTCAGTTGAATATAATTTGTTGTTTAAATGAAAATGCTGGTTTTAAATTATCTTTGTCAAGTTAGTGCTATATTATAGAACTTATCAGCTAATTAATGAGAAAACTTCCACTTAAAACAGCACAACTTGCAAATTCTATCTTAAACTACAAATGAACATAGCACTTTGATTTTAATTTACAGAATATGCTAACCATTATTTAAGTCTTAAATTGTCTATTATACATTATTGAACTCTATATGGAATGATAGTTTATCATTTGATGTTTCAAATTTCTTGCCTTGTAATTTTAAAGGTCACATATTATTGAAATTACTGTTGTGAAAGTAGCAAGTGGACATTAGTGGTAATACATAGTCATATTACTGTAAAACATTATGTAAATAGGCATATCCGTTTCTTAAACCTTAAAATCAAGCAGTATGTCAGTTGGGTTTTAATCATGCAATTCAGTTAATGATGTGCTTTATAGAGCAAATGTTAACCTATACAGTTTCACTCTAGCTATACAACCTCAAACTTCACTCTGTAGTTCAACTGAATTTGTCTCTTAAATTCTTCTATACATCAAACAACTACCATTTACTGGAATTAAAAATGAGTGTCTGCAGTGGCTGCAAAAGTTTTCTCTTATAGTTCTTTGTCACTGGGAAAAATACAATATGTTAAGTAATTTAAAAAAATCCATTCTAAACCTATCTATATAAGTTCATGACCAAAATTAAGACCATTGTGACAGGGTATACCTAATTTCCTCTTTTCCACAGAAATAATTAAAAAAAAAAAACAAAAAAAATAGTAGTCCCATAGTCAAGCATTTGCTCCAGAGAGACACTTTAGTTTATTTTAAAGACTCTAACTCAGCTAGAAAACAAGCATTATTTAAAATTATTCTGATTGCTTGGTTAAATTCTAAGTCTAGATCAAGAATCCTTGTACTTGGGAATAAAATTATACCTGCAGACAACTAGAACATATACTTAAGTTATAAATATGTCTAAAAATACATGTCCTCTACCATCTGAGATACCCTTGGATATCTGAGATATCACCATGGGGCTGGCAGTTATGGTGCAGGAGTGATGGGAGAACTATATCCTCCTGAAGAGGCACATACAAGGATATGTGAAAGTGGCTTAAAGGCTGGAATCCCACTGTAAGTACCTCGGATCTATTACCAGATTTTAAGAATTTAGTTTGCTACATAGCTGGACTGTCAGACAATAAGGTTTGTTTAAAAAGGAAAGATCTCCTTTCTGTGTATCTCCTTATGTGTACGTGCCTCTGTGTAAGTTTAGATTTATTTAGTCATTTTGAATGACTGAGACTTCAGGTGTTCTGTCTAAAGGCATAAGCTTAATTAGCAAACCTAGACATGCTAAAGTAAATCTTCTTGGATCCACCACGCAAAGTCTGTGCAAAAATTTTAAACTTTTAGGAATTACTTTACTAAAAGGAAAATTGAAATCTGTTCTGCTCACCAAGTATAAAATAAGACAGTCAGATACATAGCTTCAATCCAATGCAAGACTACATTACCTAAACCGTCTTACAGTAACAGATCAATTTATGGAAATATATATAAAAGTGTATATATATGTTGTTTAGGTATCTATAGCCCTCATCAAGAAACCAAAGTTGCAGGTCTGGACCCTGATTTTGAAAGTGTGCTTCAGTTTTTGTAGAGGAGGACATAGAAATAAATGAATATGCTTATATTTAGTCAACCTGCTAAAATAGAGTTTTTAAACATAAACCGCCCCCCCATCTTAGAGACTAACCTTTTGAAAAGATTCTGTTTCAAAGTACTATTTCATACATTACTTCTTGGAACTTAGAATTGTATCTACAGGTAAGTGATCATATTTGGAAAAGTAGAAGAGTTGTCTGAACAATTGTATATCCAATAATAAAAACTATCCTTGAGGAATAAAAATATAACATCTTTTTTTAAAAATTGTTTCTTTTTTCCTAGATATGTGTAGTCTCAGGTTTCTCAAAGCCCTAAGTACAAACTAACTTGGAATGTTTCTAGGGAAGGGGCGTCTATAACCTCCCTGGGCAACATGTTTTAGTGTTTCACCACCCTGATCATAAAAGATTTCTGTTATATGTAGTCTGAATCTGTCCTCTTTTAGCATAAAACAGTTATCCCTCGTCCTGTCACAACAGGCCCTACTAAAAAGTCTGTCCACACCTTTCTTATAAGCCCCCTTTAAGTATAGAAATAGTGTGGTAAGGTTTCACTGGAGCCTTCTGTATTCAAGTGTCTATTGAGCATGAGAGAAAAAATTATAAAAGAATCTGAATAATTCTCAAATTATTTTGATTTTTCTATATACTGTATATATACTTTTACATTCAGTAGTCAAACGTATGCCTAAATCCAGGACATTTACTATATCCTTACTCATGGAAATAAGAAAGATCTTTTAAATGTCTGACAATGTCCCATTTTCCATCTGAGTGAGATTTTGAACCAAGAAAGTATAGCTCTGCATTTGGACAAAGTCATTCAGAGACTGATAACTTGTCACAAAAATCTTGTTCTGATAACAGTGATCTATAAAATCATGTGTTCAAACATATTTCATGCTCAAAATTAAAATGTATATGTACAATTGACAGTTCCATATAAGAGTATGGGAAATGTCCATATTTTTAAAGACCCTTTGAAGGATGAGAAATTAGTTATATAGCCAGACATGAGGGGGTTTAAGGTGATTTTAATGAAATCATAACTGTAAGCCAGTTTATCTTTAGGAATTTTGTCTAACTTTCACAGACAAGCACCTCCAGAGAATACAAGCTTTCTTTATTCTAGTTATTTATTGTAGGATGATTTGAATTGTCCCTTGGGATCTTTCTGTGTTGAAGTAAGAGGCAACCTAAACAACTAATTTAATTTATGGCATTTACATTCTAGAAGCCTAAAGTAATACTGGATTAATCCTACTATGTTTGACAAGGTTGGCATGAAAATCAACATATTTACCAAGCGCTCTTACAACCTAACTTTTTGTCTAGCAAGTTCATGGACCTTAACACTGTTGGTTATTCAGCTGAATAAAATACTATTTAGAAGTTTTAGAAAATTATACATATATTTATTTCACTACTTAATTCTCCCCATTCTGAGTAATTTTGGCATGCATTTTTACATGATGACTGACCTGATTTTAATTCTTTTCAAAATGCATAAACTATATTATTCTATAGTTAATTGTGATATAGCTATGGAAAGGCAAGCACAAACAAGTTTTTCAAATCCCTAATTCAAAAAGTATTTTTTTCTTTATTACAAAAGCAGATTGCCTGGTAAACTAGGAATTACAAGTCGGGAGAGGTACTCTTAATTCCAACAGCATTGACATGTTTCCTCAAAATGTCTTTAACATCTAGAGCTAATGGTAACAGGAAGCCTTTCTGTAACTTTGGATTATTGCAATTCTCATACAAAGCTTTATTATCTGAAAGGACCAAAACTACGACTCTAACATGCTTTTGACATTTGCATGTTGACAGGTTCTTCTATGGTGTCAACTCTTGTTTTACTGTCAGCAATCTGTTTGGTCCATTAACTAGATCTGTGATTTAGTCACTACCTTCTACAGAATATATCTTGATGAAAAAAAGTCAAACAGTTTTCTGAAAATTTTTAAAAGCCTGCACTATATAGAAACTGTTAGAAAATATTGCCACCTACTTTCCATCTACTCCTAGAACACTGGCTCTCTAATTTAGTTTTATTCTTTGTGTGACTGCAGATTCTTTTTCCAAAGCATGTGTCTTATCACATGTAATTGGACTTGTTTTATTATATAAATAAGGCATAGAGCCTACTGCAGACTACATCTCTTGCTTCTTCACTTTTCTATACGCAGTACACAGTACTGTTAATGATATCCTTAGAGAGCTAGTCAGAGCTTGGGGGTGGAAATGATACCAGTGACTGTGGGTTCAGCCAAAGCTCAGAAGTAGCTCAGGGTAGGATTTGTGGTATTTGGTTTGTTAGTTCTCCTTTAAAAACTCTCCCTTCAGAGTAATAAGATGAGCATCAAATTCTGCCTTCTGTTTGACAGACGTAAAAAATCTCCCTTGGGCTGGAAAATATGATGAAAGAGAGCCAAAAGAAATGTTAATACAACAAACATCATCATAGTTACTGAGTCATCCTGACTATATCTGTAAAGCAGAATGAAAACAGAATAAACTATTATAAAAATAAATTTACATTTAACACTGTCTGGTTTGATGAAACTTGTCAGTACCACGTAGGTAGTATTATTGAAGTTCTGCCACTTTTGTGTGCACACATTTCTTCTACTTCTCTACTGCATCATGCCTACAGACAATGGATTAAAAAGCAAAGGCTTACAAAATAATTGTTTGCAGAGTGTGTGTATATGCAGGAGAATCTCTAGTAAGTTATGAACATTGTGCTGTCTTTAAAAAATTTGATTATCCTGTACAATATCTATTGGGATCTATGGCAACAATTTATATAGCTTGGTAAGAGTCATTATTTATGGCTCTGGAGAAGAAGCAGCATATGTGAAGCTAAATACAAATCTAAAAGGATGGTCTTCCTTTGAAGCATTCAAGGGAATACTTGTGCCTTAATACAGAGTCAAATATCTAGGTTCAGTATTGAAAAACATGAATTTATCACATTGTTGATATTACCTTATCAGAAATTATAATCAAGTATCTACTTGTAGTTTATATATGATCAGGTATTTGATTAGCACAGATACACAGTGGATTTCATATACA
Source organism: Piaya cayana (assembly GCA_013389865.1). Classification (NCBI taxonomy): domain Eukaryota; kingdom Metazoa; phylum Chordata; class Aves; order Cuculiformes; family Coccyzidae; genus Piaya; species Piaya cayana. The sequence goes on from WAAB01004941.1 coordinate 82,021, forward strand.
AATCACTCTGAATACATAGAGTCAATAATGACAGAATGAGCAACCGTGACTAACATCCTTCAACAAGACTGTTATATGCAACAAAACCATTTTGCAAAGGAGAGATGCAGACATTCCAATAGGGCTCCTCATTGTGGTATTCCTCTGCTTTGAAAGTCAACACATTATTACTGTGTAGCATCTGGAGTCTGTTATATTTTAACTGTTACATACAACTTGTAAAATGTGTCTCAGAGATGACTCTCTCTTATTTATTCTGTATTGATCACTTCAGTTTTGGGGGTTTTTTAACATTTTTAGATGCAACTAAATAAGACCAGCAGAGGAAGAGGGTAAAATTTGAAATGAGAAATGGGCAGACAGGAAGGAACCTCATGAAGTTCAACAAGGAGAAACAAAAATTCCAGTATTTGTGAGTCCCTGTGCTCCTCAGTACAAAAGACATGGATACATTAGAGAGAATTCAGTTAAGGAACACAAAGACAAATAAGGGACTGAAGCGTCTTGCCTGTGATGAAAATCTGAGAGAGTTGGGACTTTTGAGTCTGGACAAGAGGAGTCTCAGGGAGGGTCACATCAATATATACATATATATATATATATATGTATATATAAACCTGAAGGGAGAGTGCAAAGACAATAGAGAAATATGAAACATAGGAGGTTCCTTCTGAATATCAGGAAAGTCTTTTACTGTGAAACTGACTGAGCACTGGCACAGGTTACTCAGAGGGGTTGTTGAATCTCCATCCTTGGAGTTATTCAAAAGCCACATATACAAAGTCCTGGGAAACTGGGTACAGATGTCCCTACTTGAGTAAGGGTTTGGACCAAATGACCTCCAGACATCCCTGCTGACCTCAACTGTTCTGTGACTCTGTAATGAACAGAACAGCTTTCTCTCTCAATTTGGACAGACAGAGAAAATAATCTATTTATATCTATTTCATTGTTCCATTTTTGTCCTAAAGGTTTTTCACTAGTCCTTTCTTCAACAGTGGTCGTGTAAGGAATGAACACATAGAGCAAAGACAAAAAGACAAAACCCTGCCCTCTTCCTTTTTCCCAAACTTTTATGTATGAATAAATGTCATATGAAGAAACATTTTAATTTTAGTCAACCTAACTTTGAACAATGCAAAACCAATAAGCTATTATTTATTTATATTTCAATGCCAAAAAAACCCCCCAAACCTGCTTAAGGACTACATTTAAAGATTCTGAGCAATCATATTTATTAGTCCATTTAGTTAGTTCTACTAATTATAATCTCCAAGTAGGCAGATACATAATATGGCAGGGAGAGCTTAGAACTTTCCCTATTTCTCCTATAATATATTGCATGCAATTAGTGCCTTTTAAGAAAAGCTCACTTTGTATTCTTGGTTCCAAAAGCTCAAATACTCTGTATACAGATGACATTAATACCTTTATGTAGATAATTATACAATAGGAAAGAAAAAAATCCTCCTAGAGGCTGAGTTGAATATGTGAATAAAGAAAACCATAATTTACTTTACAAGGACTGGGAAATGTTTTGCTTTAAAGGAAACTCCTGGTACAAGATCAAGACTTCACCAAGTACCTCAAAAGCTATCTACACTTTGTTTAATGGAAAGGAAAGCACTAAAGGGTAATGACATTCACAGTATTTCAACTCACTTTATTCTAGAGTAAATTCTTTGCATTCTTGCAAACTGCCACATAATGCACACATGCAATCATACTGATAAATCAATAGTTCTTATATTTATGGGTATCAAAAAATGTCAGATTCAGTTGCCAATTCCTTTTTAACTATATTTACAATTTGTTATAAAAACAAACATATAATTTATAGAGATATAAATATTTAAATATTGAAATAGAATTATGACAAGTACATAGACAAAGTAAGAAATCTTAGACTGTGATCTATTTCACCCTGGTGTCATATGGAGCCCAAATTTGATAGTAAGAGAATGATATTTATCAGGCTAGAAAATGATTTTTGGCTTCGTTAGTAGTGTACTACCAAAAAATTTTGTTAATTTATTGATGCAATATGTAAGTCATTAGAATTTCTTAAGTCAAGCAAAACTTACTAGTGGCTGATGAACCTAATTTTTAAATGATCATAAATTCAGAATTAAATAGTAGCCCAAAACAATGATTGTTACTAAGCTACATGAATTTAGCTTTGTAACATTTATGAATATACAAAAAGGTGCATTCATGATTCCTTACACATCAGTTTTTACACCTAATCTAATAATGAAAATTATGTTAGAATTTTATCTTAGAGTTAAAAGAATCATGCATACATATACTTCATTTTCTTTTGTCTATTTTGTCCATGAACAGTCTTGAAATCTACCATGAACACTTATATTACAGACAATGTGATAATTTCCCTTTTGAATAAGTATCAAAGATAAATGAAGATGTAAGCCCAATGATCTTCTATGCTGAACACTGTAGTTTAATAGTAAGACAAATTAGTATAAACAGCCACATAATCAGACATTCTGCATTGATATTGATGACTTTTAATATCCTCTCACATGGCTGCAAGTGCTAATTCATGCAACTTTTCTGCTTTCAACACCACTACTACTGCATCAACATGTCACCTAAATAACTGTAATTAAGCATTCTCCGTAGCCGTTGATTACAGTATGCTGATGAACATTCCCACTGGATTTAGCAGCCTCTTTCATAACAACGACAATAATCATCTCATATTATAACGTCTGTGCTTCTGAAGACTTCTTAAATAATCTAAAATTTAAATTGTACACACTGTTGATTATTGCAATCTAAAGTTCAACAGGAGCTTAATCAAAAAGGTTCAAGTATCACATCACCGACATCTATTAAGCAATATGGTAATACACATCTTGGGAAATAAATACTCAAGCTACTTGGTCTTTCAACCAAAGTAAACTTTTTACAAAGGTCTATTATCCTCTTGAAAAGAGCACTGTAACTTCTTATGTCACTTTCTGTTTCACAGAATGAAACAACTTTTTTCTTTCTGTTCAGTGAGGTTTTCTTAATTTTGTTTAGGTCCTCGTCATCTTGCATTGAGAATAATGACATTCAAAAAGTCAAAGTGTAGAATGGTACCTCTTATTAAGTCTTTTTGTTATTATCTTCCCCTTTCTCCCGCCCCCTAGATATCACAGGATGTAACGTATCTCAGCATAACTGTCCTCGAAATATTATTCCTTCTCATTCTCATTAATTTTAGACATATATACATCACTATATTGTTAAGCTATTTTTAAAAGTCATTTATATTCTTTATAAATTTGGATCAAAGGTGTTTCTCTGACCCCTTCATTTCTCCATCTACTACATCTCTTTTTCAGAATGCTTTTAATGTCCATCTTTCTCAACAGAAAGAAGTATGAGGGTCTGGGATCAGATATTTTGTCTGAGTATTTATTTTGACTTCATTGTTTCTTGCAGAATAAAGGACAATGGAGTAGGAAAAATGTAAGACTCATATTCACATGAATTGCACAATATTATTGGCTTGTATTTTTTTTCTACAGTGAAAGACAATAATCTTCCTTATTACCGTTTTTTTGTATAGCACCAAAAAGTCATCTAGTGCTTCTTGAAACCTTTCTCCAACAGAAGCGTTTCTCAAAGAGTACAGTAAGCTATCTGATGGATATATACATATGTGTGCACATAGATGTATTTGTACATACATGTGTTCATTTGTCACATCTATTAACAGCTTATGGTCATATATTTGAAACTATATGTCTGGAAATGATGCAACTCAAAATCTTGGGTTATTTGTAGGATACACTTTAGTGTTATTTTCCAAGTGTCTTTATCATACCTTCTCACCCAGTTCAAAACGTACTCGCAAAAGGGCGATGATCTTACAACAGGGGAACAAAACTCCAGTGTATAAGCTCAATCTTTAAATTTTACATTGACAGAAGTTTTGAAAGTGAGAAGTGGAAACAGGATTAGGAAAATGAAGAGATTTTATCCTAATGCAAGGAATATTACCAGTTCTTTAAATGAAAATGTTTCCAGCAATTTTATTGTGGTGAGCAACCACACGGCAACAATATCTAGAGGAAAGGCACAGAAGCAAATGCCTTAGAATATCCTTCCACAGCAGCTGTTTCACTTTCTGAAATACTTCTGCTCCTTAGTCCTAGCCTGCTCTGTCCTTCTCTAACTTTTACCACCCAAAGCCTTTTTGAGAGATTCTGTTGACCTTTAAGTTCCAGGCAGCAGTTAAGTTTACCTACTGTAGCATATCCATATGAATGGTCTGGGAAAAAAAAAAAGCAGGTCATTTTTGCCCTTTAATTCCCCATAATACAAGAGAAAAGAATAAGGGTGGAAAGAAATCAATCGTAACTTATCCCTTGACGAATATCAGCAAACATTGTGTCACAAAACCAATGTGAAGAAATGGAGTATGGATTTTCTGCTGACATTTGTAAAGTGTTTGTGTCAAAGCATTTTTCTAATATAGCAAAGGTTACAGTTTAACAAATTAAAGCACGTGTTTCTTTTGAACTGACCTGCTGGTCATTTGAATTAATTCAAATGGCTTGTGTTTTTCTAATAAACTCTTAACCTAATATACTGTAATTACGGCCACTCTTTGCATTAATCTGCCATAAGTAACCACTTTTCATCAAAATGAGGTGAATGACAACAGTGTAATAGACCATGACTTTATCTAATACAATTTGGAGGAAATACTATAAGCCACATAAAATGTGCCAAGAAATGAATTTACATTGCAAAAAAACTAAGCAATTATTTAGGTTTAATATCTATAATTTCTTATGGCTCAAGTGCTCTCTGATATTACAGGAAGGCTTGAACAAGATAACTATTTTCATGTAAGTTATAGCTCCTGTCAGTAAATTTCCTAACAAAGACAAAATCTCCCTTTGTTTTCCTAGTCTCCATGGCTAAATTTATTTTGAAATAGTCTATATAAATATGTAGGACTTCTGAATTGTAGTGACAACCTGTAAGGAAGAGAGCACAAATGCAAAGTTGTCACTGTATTGTCATGTATTACCTCAGTAATGATCATCCTTAGTAATTAATTCCACTTTAAATAACAACTGATCACCAAGTATAATTTTGTAAGTCATTTTTTATGCTCTATTGCCACATATGCATGTCTTTCAGGAAAACGTTTCATAATGTAGTATCATAAAAAATTCAATAAATGTTGTAGAAGTGTTTCAAGAAAATATGTTCCCTTCCTAGCAGAGTGTTCAGTACTAGTCCTAATGCATTCTTCATAATTAAAAAAAATCCAAACCCTAAACAAATTACACTGTGTTTTAAATGAGAAATGACATTTTAGAAGGCATACATTTTCCAAATAATTGAGATCATTTTGAGATCAAAGACACAGAATGGATAATTCTTATCTTAATTCTTAAGATTTCAGTGAGATGACAGATGCTAGGAAATTTAGTATCAAGGTGTGATTTAACTAGTCCTTTCACAAGAATAATTTTGCTCATATTATGTGTTAACTGATACGCTCACAACTTTAAGTATCTTTAAATTATTTATGATGGTACATATGAGAAAAAAGTTTTTATTTTTTCATTGTTGTTAATGTCTAGAGTACAATAATTAAATATAAGAGATATTCCCAAGCTTTCAACATTTAACTGAACAGTCACAGATTTGGCCTAACTGCATATATGTGTATATAACTCTTACTGTGAATGGTACATGCAATGACCTGTATGCTTCTAGTTTTGAGGTTAGACTCTTTCATAAGGGGTGTAGGACCATGTGTTCTCAGGATTCCTTCACAGAGGAAGAGAACGACAGAAACCTTTTTCATTCAATATTTAAGTTACGTGATCAACATTTGTACAATATGTACAAATTGAATGTGTTTACAAAGAACAGTTTTCTACATCTTCCTCTGCTGAGTATAATAGTGGGAACCAATCATTACAACAAATATATTATAACTCTAAAAACTAAGAACATGCAAAGGATCAGCCTATCATGTAACAATAATCAATGAACTATTGAACAGCCTGTACTAATGTGAACTTGTGGGTGTCCTTGACACAGAGTTTGCAATAACTTCTTAGACATGGGTTTGCCATGTCCTGTGGTTAAAGTATAAGAAGGCAAAACCTCTGAGATTACATTCCCCTACCTTTAACTGTCATTAATCACAGTTTTATTTTTAATAACAATTCTAATCCATCTTTAAAATATAATATAACTTTATTTTCAAGTGAATTAATCTGCTATGAATGACTCTACCTTGTGTAGTCAATGGAATTTAAAAGAAAAAATCTACACACTCAAAATTTATATTTAATGTAATGATCAATACTGGAGGATGAAATGTCACTACAAACATGAAGGCAAAGTTTTCCAAAGTATAAATAATTAGGACAAGACAGTTCAAGTACTAACACAGAGATACGCTGCTAACTGTCTTGATGCTGTGTTCAGATATAACACAATTTCCATTTTATTTACACTATAAAATGTGAATATTCTTTGAATCTCAGACTCTAGTTCTCAAGAAATGAATGTCACAATGCATATATATTTAGTTTAATTTGCTTAATCCCTTTAATACAGCATTCTCGGATGATAAGTTTGGGGTTTTGGTTTTTCTTTTTTCCCATGTAGCTCTAAAAACCTTATGAGATATAGAGAATTTTCAGTAAAATGCTTTTCATTGTAAAAATACAGTTTCAGTGAAATTGAAATTCTTTACATTCACAAATATTTCTTACTCGGAAAATTTGGTTCTTTGGACTTACTTCTTGAGTTCAGGAGAGGTTTCTGATTTATTATTCAAATAAGTGAATCAGAGAATACACAGTGCATGAATATGAGATACAGAATAGTGAGATGTAACCTTTTCATCAGGTATCATGACCAGAGATATAAACTCCTTGTTTCCCCCCCCCCCCAGCTCATTAACCTCCTCACCATGGTCTTTAGCCTTGTAGGAGCACAAGTTTTGGTGACCTTTTTTTTTCCACTGTGAACACAAACCACTAAAATGTTTCAGAAACTCATCAATTTAATTTCAGTTTTGAAAAGGAATACAGAAGTTCTGCAGACAGGGATAAAAAAAACCTTCCTTCCTCACCTCTGTCCCTAAATTGCCAGGTTTTTTTTCCCTGGTTCAGTGTTTAGTGTATGCCAGTCCTTTCAAACTTTCAACATTGTCAGAGTCTTTTCCATGTTCCCGTGTCGCAGGATCACTTGTAAAACAGATGCTCACATTTACAGAGTGTTCCTGTGACTCTACATTATATTTGCTCTAGATGTTACTGGTGAACTCGGGTGGGTGCTGTGTAGATGTGAAGCAACTGTGATACTGCTGGGTTTTCCTGGGTCAATGCACATAATGGATACCACACACACTATCAAACTTCTATCTGAAGGCAGTTCTAATGTGCAACAGTTCCCAGAAAGAAAGTGATAAAGCATAAAGGATATGATTTTGGGAACCTAGAAAAAGAGCAGAGTCAAAATTAGCTGTATTCTATAGCACTCAAAGAATTAGGCTGAGGGTTTCAATGTACTTTGTATCAGAAAAGGCAGAGAGCTCTCAATGTTGATGCATTGTGAAAAAGAAGAGAAAATGAATCCATAGGAAACCCTGTTACCTGTGTCATGTCTGAGCAAACTGAGCTTCCAACTCTAGCAATATATGGCAAAACTCTGGTCCAGCATCAGAATCCCTCCCACTCACTTGTCTCTAGCAGCTTCAGAGACAGAAGGCGTCTCTGAAGAGAGTTCTTCCCAGACAATTGAATGGCAAAATCACAGAATCACAGAATCACAGGGTTGGAAGAGACCCACTGGATCATCGAGTCCAACCACTCCCACAAAACACTAAACCATGTCCCTCAGGACCTCGTCCACCCGTAACTTAAACACCTCCAGGGAAGGCGAATCAACCACCTCCCTGGGCAGCATATTCNGGGTTTTCCTGGGTCAATGCACATAATGGATACCACACACACTATCAAACTTCTATCTGAAGGCAGTTCTAATGTGCAACAGTTCCCAGAAAGAAAGTGATAAAGCATAAAGGATATGATTTTGGGAACCTAGAAAAAGAGCAGAGTCAAAATTAGCTGTATTCTATAGCACTCAAAGAATTAGGCTGAGGGTTTCAATGTACTTTGTATCAGAAAAGGCAGAGAGCTCTCAATGTTGATGCATTGTGAAAAAGAAGAGAAAATGAATCCATAGGAAACCCTGTTACCTGTGTCATGTCTGAGCAAACTGAGCTTCCAACTCTAGCAATATATGGCAAAACTCTGGTCCAGCATCAGAATCCCTCCCACTCACTTGTCTCTAGCAGCTTCAGAGACAGAAGGCGTCTCTGAAGAGAGTTCTTCCCAGACAATTGAATGGCAAAATGGCTCTAGCTTACTGATATTGAGGGAGTGAGTGGTAGAATGTGTTTGCTGAGCTGATAGAAACAGGAAGAATTCCAAACCAACAGAGATTAGAAATATGCCTTTGGTCACTGGGATTTGATTCAGAATTATTACTGAGGAGAAGATATTATTTTACTGTATTTCTAAGATTCAAGGAGTTCTCAGACTTAAAATGATGCTTCTTTTCTTGGAGTGTATAAAGTAGTATTGTGCTGACAATTAAAATACTGAACAGTAATGTTCATCTGACAATAGAGAATGGACCAATCTGAGACTTTCTGAGTTTTTGCCCATTTTTCCTTGCAACTGCTCAAATACAAGGGAGAAACCTTACTTTTCTCAATCTGTTAAAAGATAATTCCAGAAATTTCCAAAATCAAGGTTTACTCTAAAATGTCATTAGGGCAAATTTTTATCCAAAATCCAGCTTCAATATTTGTTTTTTGAAGAACAGTTTACTAATATTTTTAAGCATCACTTAGAAAGTATGTTCAGTTAGGTACATATAAACATACAGAAACAGAGAGTACTTGCTCTGAAGACCTGTGTATCTAAACAGAAAAGGCAGATCAAAGAAAATGTCATTACCAATAAAGAATTTGCAACAGTTTTCTTTCATTTACTCATTCTAATTTTTTTTAAAAGGCCCTTTCCTTCTTTTCCTTCTTGCTACAAATCAAACTAACTCCTGGTGGTCTGGCCCCCCTAAAGAATGTGAAAGCAACACTGTGACATTGTTTTCTGGCTGCTATTACAGGTGGTTATTCTTAACTCATGATGCTGAATAAAGCATAGTGCCAATTGACATACAAACCTCTCTTTCCATTTTAACATCTAAGTAAGATTTGAGTTAGTTACTCTGGATATCATTTCTGGTTACTGCAGGAAGCTATCACTTCTCATATTCTAGAGCTTTTAATAGTCATATGGGGGTGCTTTTAGTGACAGACTTCCAGTGGAATTGTTCTTATATGACTGATATTCTTTTATTCATAAAAATATGATGTGTTTGTTATGCATCTGGTTTACCTACATCAGATAAGACTGTCCTTTCTGCCCTGAATTCTCTCTTCATCTCTTTACCTGATCTGTCACAACTTTCAAAATAACCAGAATTTTCATGTACTTTAACCTAATCACTTGCTCCTATAAAAAGCGTGAAACTTTAAATGGGATTAGAATCATAGAGTGCAATATGTAGTTTTAAATCAGTAAAAAATAGGGTTGTGGACCAAGATGTAGGAAGTTCTGACTCTGATTAGATTTGTCAGGGGAAGAAAAAAGAATAAAAAGAAAGCAGCATTTGGATATGGAAGAATGAGCTCATTAATACTTATTGCTCTAGACTGTGATTATTAAGCTTTTAAATATGTTGCTGAGACATATCCTCAATCTCTAACTAGAAAAGTAAGCTTTGTAATAAAAAAAATGCAAAAATGGTTTGAACATGAGGAGAGAAGTTCATAAAATTAATAGACTTAGAGAATTTAAAAATGTAATAAGGGAATAAAATAGAAGTACTCAAAATTATTTCCAGTAATACCACGTCAATGCATAAAACCCCCACTGACTAATGATAGTATAAGTATTGTGAATATCTGGTAGGGGAAAAAACCAGAATTTTGAAGGGTAAGTAGGTGTGAAGTCACTTCAATGTGCATCTCTAAATCATTGTAAGTTGTGTATGACAAACTGTGTTACAGGTAAACTAGATACCAACAATGCATGTTTCAGTTAGATATCTCCAGATCCAGTTTAGATGAGATTTCCAATAAAGAGAAATAACCTCAGGTGTCCACAATGGAGCAGCTTAAGGACAAATAGTGTTAAAATGATATCTCCATATGGTTTCTCTCTTTAATTAGAGTGATTGCTTTTGAAAACTTTGTCCAACATAGACACAGTTCTGTAATCAGTAAGAAAGAAACAATAGCCCTCCTTTTCACCATAGTATATAATCATAGTCCATATGCTCAGGATCAATCACAGCTTTTCAAATCAGAGATGTTTATTAATACAATGCTAAAGTTTATACCACATATTTAAGAGAATTTGCCAAGTATGAAAGAAAAAAATGTGGTATTATAGATGTATGAATCTGTAATAAAAACATAATAGCTAACCCTTTGATTCCTTAGAAATGTACCAGAACTTAATCACAGGAAAATCTTCTCTCACAGAACAGTCTAAAAGAAAGAGCTGAACTGTCTGTTCTTATTGCAATGAAGAGTTCCTAGCCAACAAGTAGAATTGCTGTCTCTGTCATTATTTGGGACATATCTAATATCTAATAGTAGATCACATGATTTCAAAGATACAGATTCTACTATTATGTATAACATATTTTTCTCTTCACATGCAAATAAATGTTAAATGAAAACATACCAATGGTAACTTTTATCTCAACAGTTGTCTAAATACTATCAATTAATGAGCTTGTTTCTTCTAAAGCCAATGGTGTTAAATGACACCTTAAGAGACCAATTCATCTTAGCTATCTATTTTAGGAGGAGTTGGAACACCCTAGATATGGTTGATGAGTCTACACTTAGGTAATGTGTAGACATCTAAGCAGAGTGGGGAAAAAAATAACCTTCTTGGAAAACCATATATGTACCTCTTTAGGAAAGCTCTCAGAGTTAAAAGTCTCGACAGCAGTAACCATAATTGCAGGGCAGGTGTTGCAGTTAATCAGTCTCAGTAAGCTCTGACCTGTTCATTATCTGCTTCAATTAGAGTTCTCTCCAATACACACAAAGAAGCTCTTCAGAGGTTCCATCTCTGAGCTCTGTCAAATAATTACATTCCAACCACTGTGCTCTCTTGGAGATAATTTGGACCTTTGCCTGGAAGGAACTTGCCACCTCTACAGCCTGCTGTATATATTTATTATTTAAACTGTCAAGTTACTTCTAGCTTTGATTTCTCATCCTTTATGGAGCTAAGTATACTTGCCCATAGAATAAACTGTATCTATATCTTTCTGTTCCTTTGCAACTTTGTATTCTTTCAAAATATGTTGACATGAATAAATGGTTAAGAATGGATACTGAAGTATTATTCTGTCAGATTCAATTTGTTAATTTGTTCATCATTTACCAACAGGCTATGAAGATGTTTCAAAGATGACACTTTTGGGGAGGTGTATGTATAATAGATCTTTGGGCCAACAGCAGTAACACTTATTTGTAACATTCACTAATTTCAGATACATGCAAAATGATAGTAAATAATAAGTTACTCTATACAATTGCCCAGCCACTAAATTATGAAAATATGGTTTGAACAAAATTACCAGAAGAGCTTGTAGGGCTGTGGTCTTCTCATTAAACATAGTCTCTTCCAGCATTTTTAAACTGTTACACTCAAGGCAAAGCAGTACAAATTTTTATGCCTTCCATATAAGGCCTACCTAGAATATTTAGAACATAAATGATCTTTGAAGAAATTTAAACATGTCTATGCACCCCTTAGCAAGTTTGCAGATGAC
>WAAB01004941.1:94120-113227 GCA_013389865.1 Piaya cayana
GGAGACCTCATTGCTCTCTACAACTACCTGAGGGGAAGTTGTGGAGAGGAGGGAGCTGGCCTCTTGTCCCAAGTGACAGGGGACAGGGTGAGAGGGAATGGCCTCAAGCTCTGCCAGGGGAGATTTAGGCTGGGCATCAGGAAAAAGTTTTACACAGAAAGGGTCATTGGGCACTGGAACAGGCTACCCAGGGAGGTGGTTGATTCACCTTCCCTGGAGGTGTTTAAGGCATGGGTGGACAAGGTCCTGAGGGGCATGGTTTAGTGATTGATAGGAATGGTTGGACTTCATGATCTGGTGGGTCTCTTCCAACATGGTTGTTCTATGATTCTATGAACAGATGAGTCTGCATCACAGGAGGGGTTCTAAACCAGTCATATGTGTAGTTTGATGTGCCTTGCAGGGTTGTAGCCAACTCTATCCTTATCCAGACTCCAATGCTCCCTGCACCCTCCCACATCCTTAGTCTCAGTAGTACCTCATAGCTGCAAAATTTTACCATTTTCCTTTTTTGTAACAAAGGGGTAATATAATTACCTGATAGTTATGTTCTATTGCTCAGAAAATAACCAGTTTTGTTGGTTTGAATACTAGTGAAGTTTGTAAATTCAGTATCTCCACGTCCACTGTCCTTCGAATAAGTGCGGCCTGTAGCCATTTATTTGTTTATTATGACTGTAATATGCATTCAGAAACAACAATTATCCTCAGGACCCAATCAAGATATAATTATCACCTTATTTTTACTATTATTTTTCGTTCAATCTGGACAACTACAGTATAAAGTTTGCCAAAATAATGACTAGATTGGAGTATTTAGAAGTTAAATTGCTAGTATAATGAGATGTGGACTTAATTTGCATTAACCATAAAAAAAGGAACTGGACATCAGCCAGCGCTCATATTTATTAACACTCAGAAATGCTGTCACAGCTTATGTGTACATGTGACATTAGTCATCCATATTGTTAATCTGACATAGTATGGAATATAATTTATCACGACATCAAAATAATAGCTTTTAATCCATTTCCCTACCTGTGTGTGGATATGCACAAAAGACTCTAAAGCAATACACGCACTCTTAGAGCTAATTGAAACTCGATGATACAATTAACCTGCTCCTCAGTAAAAAAGCATTAAAACTTAATGTAAAAGGCTAATCACAGTAAAAAAGCAACATTGGAAGTAAATGTGGTGTTTCAACAGCCAACCATTTTTTTTTAATTTTGTGAAAAATAAAATGGAAAAATAGTTACCTATATTGGATATTAAAAATATTAAAGGCATCAGCTGGTCAACTACTGTCTCCAGTCTTACTCATTGTATTCTGATTTTCCATGGGAATGTGACATTTCAGACACTCCTAGAAGTGATGAGAACACTAAGCCCTGGTATTTAGATACAACACAAAAGAACTGAACAGGTGGTCATGATATAAAGATAATCCATTTACACTGCATTCTGTGCTGCTATAAAAATCGAAGTTTAAAATTTCTGTTTATGAAAGCATCCTAATAGCGTAATGAAACTGTCTTGATTTTTTCTGTTCATTATGATTATTTTTTAATGCAAACAGCTGTCAAAATTTTCAGGACTGTTGGTTCCTGCTTTTCTTAGAAAACTGGAAATGTTATCATGTTAACACTTAATTATCAGATTATTCACTTGTCTTGTATTTTATTTCTTCAGTTTTCTCTTTATACATGAAAAGAAGAATAACAGGAAAACTAAACTGGAGACATTTGGCAAAGGACAATATGTTATATGAATGTTTATAGACAAAGGTCTTAGAAAATGCAATGCATCTTAAAATTGCAATAGTATGGAGGAATACAGGTAGAGTCAAACATCACAAGCACATTACAAGGTGCAAATATATGGTGATAAATATCCAACAGATTTGGGACTGGCTAGTAAGCAATAGAAGTATTCTTAAACTAGTATTACAGTTTGTGATACCTTTCAAAGTGTAGCCTTAGATAATGAAATGACTGACCACAAACAAAAAGGCGACACACAACAAATTTATCAACTGCAAAACTGTTGTGTCAAAGTTGTTCCTTACTAAGGGAAAATAAGAGAGACAGTTTGTTTGAGTAGCTGGTGTATGGAATAGCTGATAATATTTGGAGGGAAAGAGAGAAGTTTGAGACAGCTTAAACATCTAATTTGTTCATTCTGCTGGGACTGTACAGGGGGAGCTGGGGGATTTAGCAGCTTCTGCTGAGTGAATGCTGCCCTTAATATTTCCTTGCTCTCCTCAATAGAAAAGCTTTTCAAAGGAAATTTAGGTGCTAAAGCTGTGGCTCCCCCAGGCTACTGCCTACTTGGACTGCATCTAGGTTATTGAAAAATTTTCAGGTGGAAGCCATGAAGAAATTAAAAGGAAAAATAAAGCAGTGCTTGCACTTCCAGGCATTACTGAAAATTATTTCTGGGTTTTATTTGCATAGCTACATTCTCTAGACACTAGTATAGCAAAAAAAAAAAAAAAAGAGCATTTAAATCCAATTTTTATTTGTCTCAGAGAATTCATTTTACTCTTCTCTCAGACTTATACATTAAGGTTTCTAGAATCCCTCAAAAAGTCTATGTGTATGAACAGTCACATGCAGTTTGACCATTTCTCACTGTTTGGCTTATTTATTAACTTTGACACAGGTATGAGGACAAAGAATGTTTGGAAGACTTTCCTGTGCAAGAGGAACAGAAATATATCTGAGTCTTAATTTTGCCAAAGACCTGTAGACACACCGCTGCTGGTCAGATGGAGGAACCAAAAAGCTTCTCCCACTTCCTTTTCTAATGAAGGAGAAATACCTTCTGTCCTTGACTTTTCTCACTGAAATGCAAAAATGGATGAAGTGGGAAGATCTGAAAGGAACTTCCATACTTTTGCTTTGTGCCATAGGAAATCAGGTCACTATGCTGTTTACACAGATGTCTTTATGTTGTACCAGTACCTTCTTAATGCAAAATACTTAATGACTGCAGAAACAGGCTTCAGAGTGACACACAGTCTTCCTCATAGCAAGCAAGACCAAACAAATTAGAATGTAATCTCTTCTTTCCACGTTCCTGGCAGGAACAGACTTAGAGCTGTGGTGCCAGATCTCACTCAGACTTGACACTTCCTGAATAAAAGTCTTATCCCGTGTCATGAATGGCTATGGCACATTACTGCAAGCTTTGCAGTCCATCATCATGTGGAAAACATCAAAATGCATCGGGTGGACAAGAGATTTAACTCCCTTTTTTATAAGCCTGAAACAAAAATTAAGAAAATGTATAGAAATAAGTGTAGACAAAAGAGAAATTACACATTACAAGTGCATTTTCTGGGGAAAATACCTAAGGATTTTATGGAAAGCAGATATCCCAGCTTGGAACACAAAATCTGTTTTAGAAAGAGGCAGGAGAAAGAGCATGGAAAATCAATTTACATTTTCAAAAGACAGCCCAATCATTTATAATCAAGTCAGATTATTAGTCTAAAATCATATAAGTACTTCAGTGAAAGCAGCAATAGCATACTTAATATTTACTAGAAATTGTTAAAATGGTACGGGAGAAATATCATCTAAAAGAACGGAGAAAAAAATCTATGCTGTGTTTCAAAAAGGACTTCAATTTAGTGTTAGCACAACAGTAGTGTAATATAAAATTACAATAAATGGCAGGAATGTTTTTTTAAAATGCAAGTAATGTGAAAGAATGAGATATACATTTAAATGCAATGAAAGTAAAAATCTGCTGTCACTTGAAAAAAAATACAAGATTTATATTTTCATTGCTTTCTGATTAAAAACATATTACCTTAAGGCTTTGTGATTCCCATGCTTTCTGTTAATAATATCTAAGACCACTTGAACAATCAGAACAACTGGGGAGAGCTACTTTAAGCATTCCATACTTCTGTACAAGAAGGATATGCAGTAAATAGTTAATTAGCCAGGGTAAGGGATAGGGGTTAAGAAATGTAAATTATATCTGTCTTAATATTTTACAGATGTTTTCCAGATAATATTTCAGATTTTGTTCCTCACTCGGCCCTGTTTCACTGAAAGTGGAAGGAACCTCATTCCAAGTGGAATTCAAATAGTGTTAAACGCAAACTCAAGCTTTTTTTCTCTCATGAAATCACTAGCAGTTAAAGTACAAAACTACTCCTAAAGTTGTAATGAAATTTACCATAAAACCTGCCAGTGCAGAGCTTGTACACCTCTATCTTGCCCCTGCTGTAAATGTTCATATGATTTAGAATGGATTGGAAGAAGACTTATTAATAAGAACTCTCTTAGTGACCTGCTTTACTAACAGAACTATGAGGACTGAAATGAAATTATACATAAATAGTTCTTTCTGAAGTCATGGTGAAGAGGCAAAGAGTTGATTTAGCAAGACTGGTACATTTTTCAGTTAATAAATTATGAAAGAACAGAAAGAAGGCTTGAGCAGGAATATTAGCATACTAATTTGTGGTGTTAAATAGTAACAAAGAACAGGAATGGCACTTGGCCAAACGAGAAAGGGTCTATCGAAAGACGCTGTCTGTCAGGGACAAGAACAGAGGTAAATAACTAATTCCGTAACTACATTCTTCTAACAGAGAATACTTAATTCATATCGGACAATGTCATATTGTTCTAAGGTGACAATGTACATTTTTCTTATGGTTTATACACAAAGTGCTTCTGAAATGAAAGTTCTGTCTGCATGGCTGTCTAGGAAAGGTGCAGAGCACGTAGACATTCCAACTAGCTTAAGCTAATGTTGTCTCCTAGTCTCAAGAGAGACCAGTAGTTATTTGAACATGGCCTGTAAATCAAATCACAAAAAGTTGATTTTTTCTGATTATCAAGGGTGGTTTGTGTTTCCAGCTTTATTTTTCTTAAGTTTTTTCTGAGTTTTTGGCTTCTTTATAAGTTGTTGTACTTGGTGAACCATTAAATTGGTATAGGAATGAAGAAAACACAATTTGAATGACAGCAGAGTGTTTATGAAGCAAGAACTCCCATGCACATACCAAAAGAAGTATACATACATTCTCTGTGCAAGCATGAGGAGCGTTGTGGACCCTGGGAATGGAGTTCATCCTAGCTAATTCATGGCTGCTGAGAGTGATGGTAAAATCCAAAGAACAAAATCTTCCTTCTTCTCTGGATAGTACCTCTAAGATGGACACCATATGAACATCATTTTTCCCAGCCTGAAAAACAAATTTTGGAGGTAGGATTGGGATCTATTTTAATTACGGATTAAACTAAACAGCAGGAGCGAATGTATCCTTTCAAGTTAAAGTGCCTGGAGTAGTGATTGTAAGATTCATAGGATCAGTGAGAAAATTAACATTTTGGAAGTTATGTCTGTGTCTCAGTGGGGCATGTCCTAGAAAAGAAGTTGTCTAGCATTTTATTCACAGTTCTATAGATAAAGCTGCACAATAAAGTATCATGTTTAAGTACAAGTTGAAATGTATTAAGTATCATGTTCAAGTTTAATGAAAAAAATCAGCAAATACATAGAATTCAAAATTAAAAGATTAGAAGCAGAACTCTCTAACTCCTACACTGAAGGACATAGCATTGAAATTAATTTCTTCCACACATTTTAAGTGATCTGAAAAAAGGGATTGAATTGAGAGGTATTCAAAGTACTGTTGAGCCTAGCAGTTCATCTTAATAAATGTGAGGATCAGGAAGTTCTGGAAAAGAACTCTGAGAGTTACTGGGCATTAAAGGCATACATGAAACTTGGTAGAATTTTAATATAAAATTAAACACATAAGAAAACAAAGCTCTGATTTTGCCTGTACAGTAATGGACTCCTGAACTAATTATTAGCCCTTAAGAACAGGGAGAATATAATATTGACATTATAAAGACAGCCTTATAAAATATCAGCTCTGTGCTGAATTGTAGTAAGAAAAGTAAAAAGAATGTTTAGATTATTATTAGAATTGTAATTATTGGAATTATCAGAAGTGTAATAGTGGACAAAACTGCAAAGCATCAGTACGTCATGTTATAAATCTACAGTCTTTCATACCAGGTGAATTACCACAATAGCACTGGAAAATATCCAAAAAAGGGTAAGAAGAGTGGTCAAATGGATAGAATAAGTTCTGTAAGTTTGTTAAACTAGACTAGGACTCATCAGCCTGGAAAAAAATTAATAAAATGGAATATGGCTAAAGGCTATAGAATCATGAGTGTTGATGAGAAGATGAATAGTGATCGATTGACCACTAACTTTTGCCAATGCAAAACCAAAGGAACATTAAATGAAACTGGAAGGTGTTGGAGTCATATGGAAAAAAAAACCCCAATTTATAACCACTGTGCCCTGCAGAAACAGTAAGATTATCACTCTCCAATGGGATGAATAAAAGGAGGAAAAATCTTTTGAAACGCATAAACATATTTTAGATTCCATGAAACAAGTACTTGGAAACTAGATGAATGTTTTAGGGAAATATGACAGCACAGTCATTGACTTTTTACATTTTCACATACATTGTCCAATATAAACGTATTTTTAGTCTGATTTAGTAGAGTCATATCCATGTCAGCATGGGTTGAAAACCCAGATCTGCAGCAGAATGTTCCCATCAATGAGGTCTAGAAACTTGCTTCCTCTGTCCTGTGCAGTAAGTTCTTTCCCTTGGAAATCAGAAAGAGAGAGCATAATTTTGAATCCTCTTAGGCTGTCCTCGGAAATGAACATAGTCTCTTGGAACTGATTTGTAATCCACAGGGACTGCTGTTTTAAATGCAAAACTCTGCTTTTGTTTCATCAGACATTGCCAGTATGTGAACTTTCAGAGCATGCCCACAAAGCACAACACTAAGCTTTAGGTGCCATGATGCTCATTTGGTAAATCTCAAGCATTTCTAGATTACCTTTACCAATCTTTGACACCTCAGAGTATCAGCAAAAACCTGACCTTTATAAAACCAAATACAAGGACCTGAATCACCAGACTCTTGTTCCTATGTTATAGATGCAGTAAATAAAAAAAGTGTTCTAAATAGCAACTTGGGACTACTGTCCCAAACACATGGGAACAGTCTCAGTGTCAGGCTGCTGCAGCCCATCTTCTCATTTCTGGGATTGGAATAGCAGCTATGAGTTATTGAGGTGAAGATAGTTTTCCAGATTTCTAGTAAAAAATTAATGTATAGTTTGTAGCTCTTTATCGGTATGAAAAGACTAGCCTTTTACCTGAAATGATTTCCTGTTTCCCTTGTGTTTAATCATCTGATGATCTGATCACCTGAAAAACCATATCCCCTTCTGCCTTGAACTTTAATTATAATCAATCAAATCCTAGCTTCTGAGTGCATATATCATTTGAAGCAATAAGATTATCATGGGAATTCTTCAGTTACATGGATTATAAATTTAGGTGTAATTATGCCTTTATTTTTAGGTTCTGTTCCGAATATACAGTATTATATTAACAGCATTTCTGTAGAGATTTGAGAAAGATGTCATTTTTTTTCTTTTCAGGTTGACCTCCAGGGTCAGTGTCTGGGTTCCCTGTAGATATTTCTGGTTTTTATTCAATTTTCCAGTTTTAGTCCTCCTAAGTACCAAAGAAAATAATGCAAGAAAGAAATCTTTGTATATATTTACAGTGCAAACCTTGTCCCTTTTCCTGTCATATGTATGTTTTATTTATTTGGGTTCATAGAGTTATAGTTGTTATTACCAGAGAAACATATAAATATTGCAGTGTTGGCAAAAGAGAAGCTTTATGATATCTCATTTACTAACTGAATATGTCTATTTAAAGAATAATAATTTTGATAGAAGATTGTGACTGGTATCAATAAAATAAAATGTTCTTGTCTCTGTCCAGTGCATACCAAAATGAAATAGCTACATAACAGACTGTCTATATCTCACTAGTATGGGACACATTCAGAGGTTTTTAAAGCCTCCTTTTCCTGGAAGACTATCTATTGTTCAGGAAAAACACATGTAATTGTTTAAAAAACCCACTAAGACTCTATTGAGCATAAAATAATAATAATAAAATCAATACAATAAAAATGTTCTGAGAAAGCAGAAAGACATTAGTCCTAACAGCCATAGAAAATGTTGTTACAAAATAAGCTAAAACATTTAAAGGTTATGGAGTGTTGTTCTATTTCCCTGCTTAATAAGGCTTTACTTTAGTGGCATGAGAATGATTTAATTTTCAGACAAAACTTTCAGTTGTGAGGCAAAATTCACTGTACTATTCATCAAAAAGCAAATACAAAACTCAAAAGACAACAAGGAACTGATTTAACAATTTAAAATTAGAGGAATCAAGGGGCATAATTATCCACTTTTACATGAGTTTTATGGCAGAGTCACCCTTCATATACCAGAGAACCACATTTTATATATGTCAATTACAACAAAAATATGGTCAAGGCAATCACTTTATAAAATTAAAAATTTCAAATAATTAAATTGTTTATTTTAATCAGAAATAAAATTTTTTTCAGCTATGCATGATATTGATTTTTATATTTTATTCAGTGGTAAATTTCTTACAAAGACAACAAACATAACTCTCTAATACATTACATTGGCATCCACCAATAATCCCTTTATTTTATTTTGCATTTACCAGAGAATTGCACATTTTTAAGCATAAGGGTTTGTTGGAGGAGCATAAGTGTCCGCCTCTAGAAATTCATGCAGGTGGTGACTAGTATACACAACTTGACAGCAAGAGACGTCTCATAGCTTCAGATTCTCAACACACAGAGCTGAGAACTCAATCCAACTCTTTTATATGCCAAGTGAGTGTTATTGATTTGGCATAGGAATAAAAGCATTACAACATTCTATATTTTTATGAAGGATATGCTTATGTTTCCATAGCATTAGAAATCAACTAAATTATAGCAGGAGATAATCCTTCAAAACATCAAGCTCTCCATGCCAAAAGATTTTCCACCAATGACAAAAGATAATGACAAAAATTCTAGCAATGACAAAAGCATCAGCTGTTGTCTTGTACCAAATCAGGTAAAGAGTCTGATCAACTACATACTGATCAACCTCAGATTTGCCAAATTTCCATTACCAGGGATATCTCAACTGATGTGCCCAGTCCACCCTTGTTGAACTATTGGAGGCATTTCCAAGTTTTCTTGACTTCACCATGACTTCAAAATTATTTCTTTATATTTGCCTGACCAAAAGACAAACCGTGTTCTTGAATGGGAAAGGATTTTCTCCAAGGATGCCTCTTCTTGAATATAAATCTTATGTGAGAACCTCATGAGGCTCAACAAGGCCAAATGCAAGGTCCTACACCTGGGTCGGGGCAATCCCCATTTTCAGTACATGATGGTGGATGACACGATTGAGAGTTGCCCTGCAGAGAAGGACTTGGGGGTGCTCATTGATGAAAAACTCCGCATGAACCAGCAATGTACGCTCACAGCCCGGAAGGTCAACCATATCTTAGGCTGCATCAAAAGAAGGATGGCCAGCAGGTCGAGGGAAGTGATTCTACCCCCCTATTCTTCTCTTGTGAGACCCCATTTGGAGTATTGTGTCCAGTTCTGGAATCCTTAACATAAGAAGGACATGGAGCTGTTGGAATAGGCCCAGAGAAGGGCTACAAAAGATCATCTGAGGGTTGGAGCACCTTACCTATGCAGACAGACCAAGAGAGTTGGGCTTCTACAGCCTGGAGAAGAGGAGGCTCCAAGGAGATCTTATAGCAACCTTACAGTACCTGAAAGGAGCCTAGAAGAAAGCTGGAGAGGGACTATTCATAAAGGTTTGTGGTGATAGAACAAGGGGGAACAAGTATAAACTGGAGAGGGACAGATGTAGACTAGACATTAGGAAGAATTTCTTCACCATGAGAGTGGTGAGACACCGGAACAGGTTGCCAAGGGAAGTTGTGGCTGCCCATCCCTGGAGGTGTTCAAGGCCAGGTTGGATGGGGCCTTGGGTAACATGATCTAATGGGAAGTGTCTCTGCCTATGGCAGGGGGGTTGAAACTAGATGATTTTTAAGGTCCCTTACAACCCTAACTATTCTATGATTACATGACCTACAAATTTTAGATCAAGCAGGACTTTCAGATATGAATGTTACATTAGGCAATATGTACCCAAATGTTAATGGTCATTGAACTGTGATTGTATACAGACATGACCTGTAGTAACAACATGGAGACCAAATATGGCCCACCTAAACCTATTCCGAGACGTGGTTTGGTGGTTCAAACATTCCAAGAATATCCATATACTCATAAAGTTATCAAAGATATAGAAATACAGAGAAATCAGACTACTTCCCTGAGCAAAGAGAAGCTGTATAGCTGTGAGTTGTTTGATCAATAATGAGTGGTAGGTACACCATCAAGTAAAGCATCCATGCTGGGTTTACAACTTTTCTTTATTCAATTATCATTTTGCATATAGTGTTTGCTACCTGTGTATTATTTAGGCAGAGAAGGAAGAGGTAGTCAAGCGCACAAAGAAATGCTATCTGTCCCCCATTTTTAGCTCTCTACTCTTATCTTTTGTTATTTTTTCCTCCACTTCATTCATGTTGATAAGTCAATGCAAGACCTTCCTATCTGGATAAAGGTTTTGAGTACCAAAAGCAAAGGTATAGTGTTTAGTGAGGTAGCATCAAGTTATCAAATTCTATGACAAGTAAGGAGGGACATACAGATGGAGGTAGCTGAACAAAAAAGAGCATTCCACTGATCATTAGATGTTTACATTGTGGACATCTGTACCCGGGATATTCTTTTTAAGCTCTCTTCATATTCACTTAAGAAAAGGTGGGTTAATCTGATCTCTAATTCTCACTCACTTTATAATACCTCAAATTAGAAGTGATAGTCTTCCATGGAGTAGGAAGGGAGATTTGGGGGACTAGCTCAAAAATAGACGCCTCCCAACAGCAAGATGGATCCCAGCATAATTGTGTTATCCTTGTGGGTTTTCCAAATCCAGAACAAAAACTCAAACAGTTTCTGTAATGCCATCATGTTGCATGCACAGTGAAGAGAAAAAAAATATAGCTCAGATAAATACATTTTTCCAATAAGTATCACTTCTGTTATTATTCAGGCATTAGCAAAATCCCAAGATCACTATTATAATTTTTTTTTCAGGCTAATACAGTGCTTCTTGATATTTTGTTTCATAATCTTTTTAAGAATCTTCCCCTAGAGTTTCATAGCTCCCTTAACTTTTTCATTGGCAGTCAGAATCACAGCATCCATTTAGGTTTAGTTCAAAATTCTCATGTTTTAAAATCTATTCCCAAGAAAGTAATCTTAAAGCAATAGGTTCCAACCTGAAAGATGTGATGTGTTACTATCCTTTTCTAAATTTTCTTTTGCAATTATTTCTTTCTCTCCTTAGGAAAAAGAAGTTAGTAATCATGCTAAGCAGGCTGATCACTGCAATTATTTGATATTGATGTTACTTCTAATTATCTCCCCTTTCCTTTGCTAAGTGGGATGGTATTTTTTTTTAATTTTAGTGCACCATTCTCCCTTACTGTTTCTGTACTGCCATTTGTTCAGCTACATTTGAGAAGGAAAAAAAATCTGTTAAATCCTGATAAACAAATAAGCACACTGTGGGGGGACATATCTGTAACGAATATTCCTTCCTTCACTGTGCAAGAGACTCCAGGGTTTGCTAGATTTTACCCTATGCATCTCTGTTTTTTCATATTGAAGCATAACTTCACAAAGATATTAATTCAAGATATCTGTGTGGGGTTTTTTTGCAATGCACATGCAGAATAAAATCTTACAGACTCATAGAATCATAGAATGGTTTAGGTAAAGACCATCTAGTTCTACCCTCCTGCTATGGCTGAGGACACCTCCCACTAGACCAGGCTGCTCAAGGCCTGTTCAACCTTGCCTTGAACACTTCCAGAGAGGGAGCATCCACAACTTCCACTGGGCAACCTGTTCCAGTACCTCACCACCTTCATAATGAAGAATTTCTTCTTAGCCTAAATCTCCCCACTTTCAATTAAAAGCCATTCCTCCTCATCCTATCACTACATGCCCTTGGATTTACAGAAGTCCAGATAGATTACATTCATTGCTTTTCCAGTGTCAACTATATGGTTACCCCACCACAGAAAGCCACTAGGTGAGTCAGGCAGGAGTCGCCCTTGGTGAAGCCACACTGGCTGTTTTGAATCACTTCCCTGTCCTCCATGCACTGGGACTATCTTGGTCCTTACCTCTGCAGAACAAAACCAATGGCAGAACTCAATTTGTCTGCATAAGACCATGACAGTACTTTGGATATTTGCAATCTACCTTTCAGATTTGCCTTTGATAAGTCCAAAGAGTGGATCTTAATTTCTATACAGCATTTTTTTTTCCTTTTAAACACAGTTGCCATTTGTGCTATTTTATGCAACCAAGGAAATTCCCCTCAGTCCTGACAAAAAGAGTAGCCAGAAGTTCCCATGCAGAACTTCTCTCTCTGCAGCAGAATTGCTGCTGCTGTGACCAATACAGTAGCTGCTTGGGTACAACATGCCCCAAAGCACAGCATCTTCCCCAAGGATATGTTAAAGGGGTTCTTCCAAAAAATAGAAATACCAGGTTCAAAAAAAGTATGTATGTCATTCAGACACTAGTTTGGTGCAGCTTATGCTCCCAGTTGCATAGTGATTAATGTATAGAATAAGCTCTATAAGGGTGTAAGCTTGTTTTTTATACTTTTTTATATTTATATAGTGTACCTGTTTAATCTTATGCTGTGAATGATCACTTAGAACATTAGCTAATTTAAAATTCCCCAGAATTTTTGGAAACCAAGTATTTGGGCTGTTACAGCATTTGAAGTAGAAAGGCTGATTTTCCTCCTTGATTTAGTTAGGTTTTTTGTTCCATGTTCTTAGCACAATGATTTCTGCATCAAAGTTTACTGCCTCCATGTAAATGAGTTATCTAAAGCAACAGTTGTTCTTCATAATCATTGGACAATTTTAAATATGAGACTATGTTTATATACTTCTTATTTTTAATACTGCTTCTCATGCTTAGGATGTCCTTAATATTTAAAACAATTTACTTCAGTTCTGGGATTGAAGATGAAAATCTAATACTTTTCAAAATCTAAAGCATAATTTTCTTTTTGACTGCAGACAATATTAAGGACAGAGGAGTGTTAACTCTCTCAAATTCTGGAGCAGAGTTTTTGAAAAAGATAACACTTGTCTAGCAGGCTAAAAATAAAAGGGAAATGTATAGCCAGAGAACACCCAGTGTGGAAGACTTTTCATTTAGACTAGATTTCTTCATACGACCACATTTTCATTTGCACAGGGCTCTGATCAGCCTCTAAATGTGCCTGGGGGGGGAAAGACTAAATGGAAACTATGCATTATATCTTGGGACTGCAAGTGACATCTCAATAAATATATTTTTAAACAGCATTTCTCTACATATCCTGACTTTAATTTTAAGGTAATATAATGCCTCACTGCACTGTGACTATTTTCCACAGTGATACATGTCACATAGGCACTTTCATTTTCTTCTTTCAAAGGTGAAGAAGTTATAAACCAGTGACAAGAAATTTTATTGAGGCATTCTGAACCATTTTACTTCAGCCCATGACTTCTTAGTCCCTAATATTCTTAAGAAATAAAACCATTTAGGAAGTGTTCTTTAACCTTAATTTATGGTCCTTAATTTAGGTGTGGAAAAGCTCATGTTAAAATTAAAAGGTTTTGTGTGAACTTGTGCATGATAACATTTCATATAACAGGATACTGAGATAAAATGCTTAAAAGCAACAGCTAATGTTTATGAAGTCCGTCATCCCTCTTTTTGTTTTGGAAATTTTACAAGCTGAACAATGATACAAATATGTTTACAAATTGCATACTTATTTTATTATCTTGTTGAATAAATACCTCTTCAAATTTCCTGGGACTCTTTCTGCTATTGAGATTTAGTTCAGTGTGCAGATTGGATATTCCAAAGAATAGCTGTGAGTAGAAAGGCAGGTTGCACTATTTAGTACTCAGTCCCTCCAAACTAATAACTACACTCTTCAAAGCAAAGGACAAGGACATACAGCTTATGTTCTGCGTATGGGTAAGCACTTTTAAAAGTAAATAAAGTCTCCTCTGATGGCAGATAGCACCTTTTCTGGCTATGACAGATAGCCATTCAGAGAATTTGCTATATATCCACTGCACAAATTCTATTTTGTCTGCCTGATAAGGAAAAGTGATAGCAGATAGAAATCTGTGTCAACACAAAGTAAATTAAAAGTGAGGTTCTTTTATCCGATAATATCTTTTTATATAACGTAATTCTTTTGGCTAATGTTCTGTGTTTTACTGCAAAAACTTATGGAAAAATTGTTGCTGATATTAGAGGAAGTAGGCAAAGCTGCACAGAAGAGCATAACATTGAGTAAAACAAAAAGTACATGATCTGCTATGTATTATGAAACCCTATTTGTTGCCCCTTTATAAAACCCTTACATCCATTCTTTCTCTATAAAAACCCTGATATTAAGGAGACAAAATGCATTCAGATTTATGAGGACTGATATTGCCTATTTTCCGTAAAGTATAATGGCTAAATGACAACGTTTGCATACTTCATGCTCTTCAAACACTCCTTCATGTTTGTTTTAGATGGGATTTAATTCACTTCATGTATTTTAATATTCAAGAAACCTAGGAGACAAAAATTGAAAGTTTTAAACAGCAGTAGAAAATTCCATGTAAAATTCCTATCAACGGTGGTGAGATCAGTTCACTTAATTCTCCATGCTTTGCATTGAAAAATCACTCTAAACCAATAAAAATGGAGGTATACTAGAAAACAGCTTCATTCCAAAAGATTTTCAGGGACATCTGGTATTTCATAAAAAAGGGGGGGGGGGAAACTATTGAAGATTTCAAAGGAGACAAAAACATACTGATTTGTCATGATGAATAATTCTCATCACTGTTTATCACCACTTGCTTTAGAAAGATGTTTAAAGGGAGCAATACACATGATACACATTATATTTGTAAAATCAACTGTTCTATGGCAATTACCATTTTCTTTAACCTTGAATCAATTGACAAAATACAATTGCAAATACATGTTCCCTTTCAGAATGAGAAGCAACGTAAGTAAACAACACACAAGAATACATTAAAACTACATTTTAAAATAGATTCTGTTACAATAGTTTGATGATCAACAACTAGTTCAGCCCTCATTTTTATGCTATTAGTTTTTACTGAATGAAATCACTCACAATTAGCCAGACTGCACACTTACTTGCAAAAGCTAGTACCTACAATTTATAAAAAAAGTATTAATAAAAGGAGGCGAACTCAAAATATGACTCAGTGCATCATGCTGTATTTTTTTTTGAAAAGCAGGACGTATTAAAAACCATTAGTGTGTCATATCTTATTGTGCATATAGTGGTTTTGAAAAAATATGACATTGATAATTCTGGCAAGGTCTTCCTTTTACCTGGTGTTAAGATTGATCCACAATACTTTATTTGTGTGATTTCTAGTTTTCCCTGATAGTTCTATTTGTGAAATATCTCCCTCCAATACAATCCCCAAAATGGCCCCAAAACTTAAAAATCAGTTAAGATTTAGATTACCAGTCCAGGAAAGGATTCAAGCAAATATTTAAGCATAATTATGTATTTGATTCCTATTGATTTCACTGCACTTAGCTGAATGTGAGCAGTTTCCTGGTCTACTAATGAATTTTTGCAAGCCATGTTTCTGATCCACAGTCTAATGAATGCAGAGAGAACCTCTGTGCAAAGAGAAGTAAAAATGTTCATGATCAAAATTATCAAAGCAACTTTATAGAAATGGGCTATTGGATTAAAGGAGTTCTGTAGGTATCTGATCTACCAAATGATTGACCAAAAAAAAAAAAAAATATAATTGAAGGCCATCTCAATACCAGTAAAATTCCTACAGATAAGTTATCAGACATATTCATTTATTTGATGGGGTTTAGAATAATACATTTTTAGGAGAGAAGTAAGATCCAATCTTAAAATGAAACAGTAAGAAATACAGATTTCTAAGTAGAAATAGGCATATCTTATTTGCAAAGTTGCAAAAACAAGGAAGTAAATAAGTGAAAATAAGAGCTTAGGTTTTGATTATTCATGAAAGTAGGCAACAAATCATTGAGTCTTTTTTTATGTTATATTCAGAATAAAACCCAGAAAAACAGGACAGAATCTAACAATAAAATTACTTACACTGGAGTCTGGGGTGATGGCAGTATCCAGAGAAAAACTTTTCATCACCTTCAAATGCCTGTCATGTCTTAGAAATTCAAAATGCTTCTATATCTCATTGTACAAAAAATCACCCTTATAAAAATCTTCTAGAATTATACAAATACTATAATCATTATACACATTTTTATTTGATTTGAACTTGGATAGATGACAGCAATATTATGAATTGAACTTTGCATGGAATAATAACCAATTACTATCAATAGCATGAAATGAGATGATTATAAATGCTTCTAGTAAAGATATCATAACTTTCTTTGCCTAGATTCTTAAAGTTGCCTGATAGTGGAAGTGATATAAATGAGGTAGAGAATCTGCCTGCACCGAGTATTCCTTACAGACGGATTCAGCCTAGATAAATTATCCTGTATGCATACAAAATAGTTAGTTTGAATTGAAGCAAAGAACATGGAAAAAGATATCTATTTTGCTGACATAGTGACAGTGTAATTTTTCCTGGGATTCTGAAGTGGTTTCTTACTAGTGGAATTTTAATGTGTAAACCTCATGAAACTGATCACACACTGAAGAAACCAGACAAAGTGAGTGTTTTAGAAGGCGAAATTTTTTCATGCTTGTTTTCTTTGGGGATTGCTGGATACAGAAACCTCTGTGGGCACTGTCCCTTATCAGTCCATAGAAGAGAAGAATTAGAATGGTTGTTTTTTACACTGCCAAATTTTGTATGCAGATAAAAATGATTTTTCATGAATATCTTCATTTCTCCTCTGGGTAGACCAGATGTCCATCCCCCTTACCAACACCTTGAAAGGGATGGACACCTGGCCTACCCAGAGGAGAAATGAAAAATATCATGAAACACCATCTTTATCAACATGCAAACAGTGTTAGTAACTGTGTGATGTCACACTGACTTAGAAGAAAAAGACTTTAAGGAGATTTATATAGATAGTTTTTCATAAAATTTAGCCCCAAATCCATTTCACATTTGAAGCAATATTTAAGAATATAATACAAAATTCCAGATATCTGTAGAGATTCAGAAATTTATTAATAGTTAATCAGATGGGGTTTTTTCTGTAAGAGTTTACTCATATAAATTTATTTATGTTTCTCTCAACCATATTCTTCATTTTATCTTAATATTCACAGCTTTAACAAGGACTGAGCTATAAGACGACAGAAGGAAAATTTAGGAAGGCATATATTAATATAGTCAACTGAAAAATAGTTAGCAATTGAGAGATCTCAGTTGGTATATAGTGCTATGGTTTACCTGACTTTGCTTTGGTTTTTTTTTTTGCTAATTGTGCCACATTATTTTACAAAATACGAATTACCCAATGCAAGTAACACTGTATAAATCTGCAGCTTGGATCCTTCCTTCAGATACTGTTAGCATTTCTTTTAAAGCCCAAATTAATAGAGTACTGCAGCATTTGTGGTCATTTCAGTTGGTTGATGAACAGCATTTCATACATATTCTTAATTTTGGTTAGACTTACTATAGCAGAACTTGCAAAGCAAAAGTTTGTAAACTTGGAGTACTTTTTTCCAAATAAGTACATAGAAACATGTTTGAAGCTTCTGTTAATAGGACATTCTTACATATATGCTGTAATATTCTCCATCTGAAAGGTTAAAATCTGAAAATCTCCATTTAGTCCACCCACAGCTAAGGCTTCTAATAGGCAGAATAGGGCAAAGTGAGGTATTTTGACATATTCAGTACTTCTATCCATCAACAAAATTGTTTTCCCTTGTGTTTCAGGGTGGGGAGTATACTAATCCAAAGCCTCCTAAAATATTTAAAATTTATATTATATTATATTATATTATATTATATTATTTATGTAATATTTTAAAAGAAAATATAAAGGACCTTACAAGCTATCTGATGAATAATGTAGACCAGAAAAGTGTAACCTTTTTCACTTTTCCTATTACACTGTCTAGAAAGCTTTTCTAATCTATCATTTCTCCTACCTGTGGACTTCTGGAGGCATACAGGCAAGTGTAGCATAGCTGAGAAAAGCACAAGAAAAATGGTAATTTGATACTTTGTAGCCACTATTTGGGCCAAAAATCCAAGTAGCTTCAATCAATACCTTTTAACTTTACCCTGTATGAAATTTAGTGCTATGAGTATTTTTACCTTTTGATATCAGGGAAGATACTTATTGCTACATACGTACCAAAGAAGAGGTATTGATCAGGACATTTCAGAGACAAAGATAAAAATGCTTTGTGGTTATGGTAAGTCTTGTTCTTAGTGGGAAAGATGAAATAAAATATACATGATACAGCAAAAAAGCATTTCCAATGTGATTTTGTCATGTTAATTGACATTCTTTCCTTGTCATTTTCAGGAAAACTTACATCTTGCATGGCCAAGGTTCAAGCTCAATGCCACCATGGAGAGCTGAATAAAGACTTAGCCTCTGATATTTAATTATCAGAGAAAGCCTGGTATCTCCTCATTCTTTTTATTCCTCAGGTGACTGAAGCATTAGGCAGTGATATTGCTTGTCCAGGGCTGTGTCCTTTGTGAGACAAACTCTCGATACTCTTAGAGCACCAGTGCTTTCTGACTTGACTTGCAAGCACTGACAATGCAGGTAAGGAGGAGAACCAGTGTATAAGTCATACGGATTAGAAAGGCAAAAGAGACTGAGTACAGGGGAGAGTAAATATGAATAATACCTGTTGCTGATTTAATTTTGCCTTATTGAAGAAATCCCCTCTCTTTTTATGAAAAAAATAATATCTCACCATAAGGAAACATGGACAACATATATATATACGTATGGTGTGCTGGTGAGGACCACC
>WAAB01004942.1:9668-35062 GCA_013389865.1 Piaya cayana
TTGTCCAAGTTGATCCAGTGGGTCTCTGGGAGCCCGGATCACAAGTGATTCTTTGATTCTGTGATTTATATCTTCTCCAAATTAGTAATAATGGATTTAGCAACTATGTGCTAAACAGAGAATTAAGGATTTCATTCCACTAGTCTTTTATTTGTCTTTAAGCTGACATGCCACATAATTTTGCTGTTCAGAATAACAAATCTTAATTTATAGACATCTTCCTAGTATTTTATTCCAAAGAATTAATGTTTACATTAATATCATACTGCCATTATCTAGTTTCCTCTAGTAAGAAGACTCGTCTGCTTCCTGCAGGTGCAGAAAACCAGATCAATACACTACAGCCATCCCTTATCCTTCCTATCAGCATAAGCAATGATCATTAGATATTTTGCATAATTACATGGTTGCATGTACTAAATGTTGTTACATTGCACAACAGCATGTTTTAACAGTTAGGAATTTACGTCTCAAAACTTTTATAGGGATTATAATCTCATTTTGAAAAGCAACATCTTTTTCATGGAATGAAATACGGTTTTAGTACAAGTTAATTTATCTAATGAACAATAGGAAAACATAATTAACAAAGTGCAGAAAAACATGGGGTTTGGGGTTTTTTTTCTCTTTCATGTGCTACCATCTGGTTTGCTGGTAACCTAGAAACTAGATCAGTTGCTAGCTACCTGAAGGGTTGGGTGAAGTGGAGAGGGTAAAGAAAGGTTGGTACTCAGTATTTGTTTTAACATGCTATAATAGAGGTGCACTAGAGCTAGTACTGTAAAGCTGTATACCAAAAAAAAAAAAAATTCAAAAGAATTAATAATAATTATGAATTACTAACCAAAATTATTTTTAATTACAATTACCAAGTTAATATTGAATTTAAGAGTGATCACTAATTGAGGCCCAGACACTGGAAAACTTAAGATGCAACCTGATTTCTCCTTCTACATAAAATGGAAGGTTGCTTCTCATGTTTATTTGCCTGTACCAGGAAATTCTGAGTTAATACTACTTATAAAAAAAAATGAATATTTGAAAATGTATGAATACCTAGACAAGACATACTAAAAACTAAAACTAAGAAAACTCAGACAAAGAACTAGGAGGTTTTATGTCTATTAATTTCAACTAGCACTTTACCACCAGTAAATGCAGTTAGGGATACGCACAACTCTCATAATGCAACATTAACTTACAGCAGCTGTCATTAGTCATTGTTCTCCTAAAGTGACGGTGTTAACAGAAACATTAAGAACTTCATCTTCATTTATGCCATTGACTGCGACATAAATCTACTGAGTGCTGGAAGAATTAGACAGAGTAGTTCATCAAAAGAATACAGTCAAAATGAATGCAAATAAAGATGGATACAAAAAAAAATTTGAATATCAGGTATTCTTCATTTGGCAATGAAAATTAATGTTTGGGAGTCATTGCTATATGACCGTGAGACTCAAACATGTAGTTATGATTTCTAAAACCTACTAAAAGGCAATAATGACAGTATTTTTCAGGATAACTCTTCAGTGCAGGGAACACATGGTAATAGCATATCCTGTAGACACTTCTTAAATTTTTATATCTTTTGTCATCTTCTGATACTCAAGTATTTTAAATTGTGTTAAGTTTGTCTCAAGACCAGAAATGTACTGAAAAAGAAAATAAATGGATTCAGGTCACTTGGTGACATCAGTATGTCAGGTAAAACAGCAGAGGGGAATGATCAGTAACAGAAATTGAGTGCATGTTGGTACCTTACTGACTCACTGTATGCCAAGAAAATTTTATATTAAAAATCAGTAGCCTAAAACATTTTCATTCTCAAGGACAAAGCATTCATTAAGGTAACTTTAAAAATTTAAGAGAGATGAAAGCTTCTATGCGGAATTAGAATCAAATTTAAACAAATAAATCTGCCTTAATCTAACAATGCAGTATCTCTCAAGGAAATTATGTGACAACGTTATCACAATGTAAAGTCACAAAATAATTAAATGTGTATGGGGTGGAACCCTGCAGGTCTTACAGCAATGAATATTGCCATCTTTCTGTATTTTCACTGCCAAAGCTGGGGGTGATCAAGAGATCAAGTTTGCAGAAAAGGTCAGAGGATTAACAAGTGTTCAAGGGAGTATAACCAAACTAAAGCAGCAGCTTCCATGGCAACAGCCAGAAAAATAAAATAAAATTAAAAAGTAAAGTATATTATCAAGTAAAGACCTATGGCTGTAGCTCTCACAACAAGTATGTCTGAGATGTGGAGACGTACAGGTCAGCAACCCAGGAATGATGGTTTTGACAATTTCTGTCAAAAGAGGGAAACAAATAATGATTCTGTCCATGTCCTTTGTCTTTTACCAAATTTTGTTGGCAATGAGGAAGTCTTTCAGTGAGGAGACTGATTCTGGTTCAATTGAAAAATGTGCATTTCAAACTAAAAATAATCTCTCTTGAATCTATGTACTAGCAATTGATTGAAAACAGATTTTTACCTTTCTTTTCTTTTTCCTGTTCTTTATTGTCCCTAGCCTTGGAACAGATTGTACCAGTGTTCAGATAAGATAATGTTACAATGTAACTGTAAACTGACGAAAAATGGGAACACAGCCAAGTTATTCAAAATTAATAAAACCAAGAGTTCACCAAATGTTCTCCTTTAAGTAGAGAAAATAATTGAATTATATGTCAGTTTTATTATCTTAAGTATTTATGCAAAATTAACTGCTCAGTTTTAAATTTCAGCAAGTATATATTGCAAAGGACCAACTGCTGAAAACATACAAAGTGTCTCTGAGTTTATAGGTCTTAAAACTGTAGTGAGAGCCCTGAATGGAGAGGAATCAAGTATTTTAAAGTGAATATTAGGGCAAGCTAAAAGATGAATCAAACCCTGAAAATTAATCTATTCAATTGCTTATTATATATTTATCTATTTATATAGATACATGGAAATACAAGAACTCCTATGCTTAGAATCTGATCATTGAAGTTATTTTAATAAAATTATATTTATTAGTTGGCATTAGCTATTCATTTAACCTTCATTTAAACTTGGGATAAAGATGTTAAAGAACCAGAATTCTACTCCCAAGTATGTGACCAGCTTGCTGCTGAAGGAACAGAAATCATTTGGTTTGCATGGTAGATAATTTTTCTCAAATGCATTTCAATTTTTTATGGTTTTGTTTTCAAAAATTTTAATGAATTGTCAGTATGAATGCTCAACAAAAGTGAATTTTCATTAGATGCAGTAAAAAAACTTGTAAGATAAAAGTACAATTATTTTCCTCCAAAGTTATTCAATATAAACTCGATTAAAAGATTTAAATCTATCTAATCAGAAACCTAATGAAATAACGTGATTGTCATGATCAGTTCTGTAATGAAGAAACAGCTCAAATTTCAAGCAGTAGGACAAACCTATTCAAACTGTGAGAGCAAATTATTTTTAAAATAATGAAAATAGAAAAAGAACACATCTACAAATACTGACTGTTCACTCATTTTTCAAAATGGGAGAACAAACCCCTATGTGTAATTATTTACCTGTTCACCTCAGAAATTTTTTCTGCAGGAATATTCTAAAAGTATAAAATTTATGTTAAAATAAGTTTTCATCCTAAACATTAATGCATCTATAAATGCCTAAATGAGAGCATCCTAAATATGTGTTCAGTTGTCTTCAAATATTTTGCACAGATCAAAATGTAGCAACTTTCAATTCATCTTTATGTCTTTTTTTTATTATAAAACATGTAAGCCCATTTAGAGAGAGCTGTGAAGCTTCTGTCATTTGCATTTGGGCCTCCATTGCCAGCAAAAATGTCATTGTTCAAAAGAAACATATCTCAGTCATTATCAAGAGCTTATGTTATGGCTAAGTTATTGGAAAATCTGATATGTAACCTATTTCAGTTACATAATCTAATCAATGAAACACTGATAAGGAACCTTATTATTTATAGAAAACAGTAACAAAGCTGGGAAAACTTTCCTAAATATATCAGGTCATAGCAGAAGTTTAACTTCTTTGGTTTCCCAGTAGTTTTAAATGTTCAGACTTCAAATCAGAAAATAAACGCTACACATAACTAACAGTTTTATTATCCATAAGTATTTATGCAGGATTTAATTCATTAATACATCAGTATTAGGAGATGCAAATTTCCTGACCAAAAGGAAGATTTTTGCTAGCTAAAGTAAAAACCATTTAGTTAGCATTTCAGATAGAAAATCACACTGAAGATTTTAAACAAAAATACACATGCTGATATTTATGAGTTCTAAATACGTTCACACCTAGACAAAAATATAGGCTTACTGCGTTTTCTCTCATTTCGGTGGTTTTTCTCACTTCTATTCTTTCATATTTTCCATTCTTTTTTCTTTCACTGATAGTCTCAGTGAACAATTCATTGAAAACAATTGACATGAACCGTTGATATTTTTGCTGCATGCTGGTATCCACCAACAAAATGTAATTTATTTGTCATTTTAAACTAGCCATGTTTTTGAAAGTTGTTGGGGTTTTTTGTTTTGGAATTTTTTTTCTGTACAAGTAGATCACGAAATTGTGATCATTGGGCACATTTCAAAATTCAAACTGTGTTCCATAGCTGCTGTGCCACTGAAAAAGAAGGAAAGAATAAGGCTGTTGTTTTTATCCTTGGACTTTAAAAGTATTATCATACAGTGGCTTGAAGAAAACAGACTTCTGGGGAAAGGACGTGTTTGGAGACAGCTTGCAAAAATGTAGGACTCAGGGAACAGTGCAAAACAATTAACCTTTATCTTTCCAGGCTACATTGACGTATCCCCGGTAACTCAATGAATGGAAGATATTGCAGTATGCCACCTATCTTCTTCAGGTTTCTAAGTCTCTGGGTTGCAAATGTTTGACCATCCATGGCTTTCTTTTATATATTGATTGTGAAAAGCAAAATAACAAAAGCAAGTCAGCTGTTATTGCTATGCAAGGAGATTAAAAAATCAAAAAGCATATACAAACCCTCTACAAGCAATTCCATGATTCCTTCTAGACAAATTTGTTTTGAAAAAAATAGATGAATGTTTGTATAGATCGATATACACATGTGTAAAAACATATAAAAAAGAAAAACAATTTTTAACATAAATCCTAACCTAAAGCATCTCATAGTTAAGTTTTAACCCATTATTTGTGGCCTTTGCACGGTGACTGATCCAAAACCAGAAAGCCCTAAGCTACACCACAGACCCAGCCTTCCCATAGGGCTGCTCCATGAATGCCAGCTCCATTTAGCAGCTGTAGGGTCAGAGGGAAATGTATGGGTTTGGAAACACAGTATGTCAGTGTTTCCAAAACATTTTCCTGGAGGTTTGTTTTTTTTTCTAGAGAAATTTTTCTTAAAAAAAATGGATCTGCTCCAATTTGAAACTAAGCCAAATTAAAAAGAAAGGGAAAAAAATTGTGAACTGTAAAGCCTGCGATTCAGCCAGCTCTATTGCTGTGGTGTAGTGGGTTTTTTCTGCACATATTGGTGCCACCATGGTCTGATTCCTACTCTTCCTTTGTCTGGAATCTTCCTGTTTCATCAACAGGACCTTTTTTTCCCCCAAAACTTTGTAAATCCTCCACTAAAATCCTGGTAATTGCTAGTACTGTTATTTTCCCATCTCCTGAAAGTCACTTTTCCCGAAACAATTATACTGATAATTAATGTCAACCTTTTATCCTGAAATGAAGTCACCAGAACATTGCTGCAGTCTGAGATGGGTGTACGTAATGCAACTATGACAAACATAAATAGGATAGAGCAAAGAGATGCTTCTGTCTTAGGAGACAGTCAAGAAGAGAGATTGTCAAATTATTGGGCCTCACTGTCATCTGAATTCATATAAAGTAAGAATTTTTTTTTCTATTTCAAGTATACTACGGGGTGGATTTTAGTGACAGATAGACATATAAGTTCCTTCTGTTGCCTTCAAAACTCCAGCCCACCTTCCTCTCTCTCTGTCAAGCAAAAAGACATAAAATACAGGGTGGAGAGCATCTGAATCTAAAAATCTCAGGAACAGTAAACAGTGGCACTGTTTGACATATATGTCCTCAGACTGATGAATTTTAGCTTGTGGATGGACGTGGGTGCTCCAATGTGAAATTACCATTTCAAAATGACAATACACAAGGTTTAAAACAGCATTTTGTATATTTTGTTATACTTCATAATGCAGTCAACTAAAAACCATCAGTCAGCTTTCAGCTAAAATCACTTTGCCCAAAACACTAGAAATCTGCAACAGATGTTAAGTTTCTGCCTGTGTATGTCTTATTCTGCTGGCTGCAATTCCTGTAGTCAAATGGCTCTCTTTCAACTCCACTCATACGTTCCAGCAGGTCATACTTTGTGAAGCCTCTAACAACTAATTAAAGTTTTATTTCAGACCTCTAATAGCACAATCAATAATTTAGGGAGAAAATAAAACATTTTCTGGGAAAGCATTAGCATAAGATTCACTGAAGCTGTATCACTCTTTCTGGCCATATTTAATCTCAGCAAGATGAATAAAGAGAAAACGCAGTAAAGATCAAGGCCATACAATTTGCATTGCAGTGCCAGTTTTGGATCACAGAACACTTCTAAACAGCTTTTCTGCTAAAGCCATAATCAATTCGTACTAAAGCACATCTGTAGCAAAACAAGATGTTCTCCCTGGAATCGGAATAAAATTGCATTTTGAAAATGTTATCTCATTCCTGTACCACTTTCACTTGAATACTACAACAAAGGAACTTATAAACTTCATTTTCAGATTGCATTGGATAAGTGATATGGAGATTGAAATATTTTGAAATAATAATCTCCAGAGGGAATCGTGGGCTTCTAAACTTGCTTGCTTTAACTCATATATCATTAATATCTTGTGGTTAAAGAAACCTCCATAGTGATGTCCAATTGCCAGGAAATTATTTGGATATTTTTTTCTGAAGGCAAAACCCATTTAAGCATTCAGAAGTGCATTTGATTTTGGACAACAGAAAAAAATCAATTAAATTAATGGTAAAACAAACATGGGAATAAAAAATTGAATAAGCAATAGGCCCAGGTACAACTGTTAGCTGGGAATAAGATCACACAAAAGCTGTCTGAAATGGCCTCCAGCCACGCCACTAAAAAACAGAAGTCTAAAATTGATAATCATAACAGAAACTTATTAGCAGATGGTTAAAATACTAAATGTAATTCTTTAGTATGAAAGAAACTGATAGAATTATAAACCTGTTTGAAAAAAGGACAAAGAATCATACTTTTAGTGAAGGTCACTGCCCAGTCCTAGTTTTAGATTTAGGCACTGCATTCATACACGGAAAACATGATGAAGTCCAAAATGTTTCACTCTATTTGCATTGCTTTAGCTTAGCCAAGGGGAAAGACACCTTTTATCAGTCTTCAAAAAGGTAGAAGGCATCCCCTAAACCAAATGAATTCATCTGCAGGTGAGGGAGAGAAATGTCTGATCTATCCCATCGTACTAGTACTAATTAAGAGAAAATTACCTTGATGAGAAAATGAATTGTCATACTTAAAGAAGACTAGAGAGCCACCCGGGAGCCCCCTACTCCTGACTGTGGAACAGAGTTTTTTCAGATCTGTTTCTACCTGGCAACAGTCTGCTGTGTGCTTTGGACAGAGCATTTGTAGTAAAGGCTGAGCTTATCTGCTTGTGGTGTATTGAACAGGCTGGCCTTGCAGAATCTGCAGCTGACGAAGGGAAGGATCTCAAGAAAAAGTCCCTGCTGTAAAACTAAATTTGCTGATCTTAGAGCCTTGTATATCTGGAGGGTTCTAGCTGCCTGTGAAGTTATCTGTGATATGATTTAGTACATGGAAGGAATAAGTTCATAATGCACTCTGAGTTGTGTAAACAACTGAAGTTTTTGTGTTTGGATTTTTTCAAAGAAATGTCTTTGTTTTCCAGCTTTCCTTCCAAGTCTCTTGTTTCCCGGATCTATTTTTCCTCTGGGCAAAGGAACCAGACTATTGGCCCTAGTGATTCCTTAGATCACCATTTAATCTGGAATACACACCAGCCTTCTGAGGATTATACAGGAGATATCCATTACACAAGTCTTAACCTAATTTCGTTGATAGTTTTTTTTCTTTTTTTTTTTTCAACTGAAGAGTTCTGATGTCGTTTATGATTATTTGGCATTTCTGATGGAAAGAAATGGGATGTTGGCAGATGTAATATATAAACAGACTTTTCCAGCACAATGACATTTGAAATCCTGATTTACTCAAGAGAATAATCAATTCTCTGTTAAAGCAGCTTCCATGTGAATAAAAGACCCTCAGAGTTTAACATCATCCATATGTCACCATCATTTGGAATTTTAATTCAACGTGGCAATAAAGAAACTAAACTGAATCAAGACAAGTACAATATTCACAGCAGAGCTGGCAGGTAAATATTAAGAAATTCACAGACAATGAAGTGTATTGACTTTATGTAGATCATCAGTGCACTGAAATTCATTTTAATGATAACATTACAAGGAACAGTATTGAAATTCCAAAGCTAGGTTTTGTTAATTCAGATTCAGCCAGATTTTCATCTAAGAATTTTATCAAAATGTGTTTTTTTCTAAACTCTTGCTCACTTCAAAAAATGTATAGAAAACTTCTGAATACCTCTTCTCATTGAAAAAATAATTTCTGTTTTCTTCTATTTCCTGAAGTACAGTCTGACTTAACACTTTTCCAAGTGTCTTTGACATGAAGATTATCGGAAAGCTGCCAGGAGCAAGGTGTTTAACCTGTCTCACCATAGATGTCTGGCCAATATAACAGAAAAATAAAGTACTCAGCTCTAAAGCACACATCCTGTAACTTGATAGATTTGCTTTTAGTTTCTTTGTTTAGATGAGACACTAAAAAAGAGGTTAAAGTTACCAAACAGAGAGTCTGCATCAATTTTTCCAGCTCTCGTTGGGAATAGAACACAGTCATGAATACTTAGTAGTTTCTGCTTCAGTAGCAGTTAATTATAGCTGCATCTATACTGAGGCATACCAAGTACAGAGCAATATTCTATGGATATTTTTGGCCCTGGACCTCAGCAATGTAATGACTGTTCAGATCTTGCTGAAAAAACTCTGAGTAGGGATGCTAACTTGATTGTTGTTAAGAGTATCCTAGGTTTTTATTTGGGTAAGCAGTGTAAACCAATCAGGTTTGCCTTAAACCATAGAAACACATTGTAGCATATATCCAAAATAAAAAAATACCAACAGTAGCACTGGATAGGAATTAATGTAAAAGACAACTTTTTTATTCATAGTCTTTTCACTCTTTTTGTTCATAAGCTGTGTATCTAAAAAGCACTGTTTCTCTTCTATCTAAGGGCAAATAATAACCCTTTCTGATAGCTGATTCTTGACTTCCAGTTATATCTCATTCTGGCAGATGATACTGGTCCTCAAAAAACTGCACACCACAACTGTCATCCATGGAAAACTTTCAAGCTTTACCATGATAACCATGGCTTTGGATGATAGCTTCTTCTGGTTTGGCTCTTAGTAAACAAAAAGCAATTCCTCCTCCTCGTGGAGCTGACCTCAAATAGCAGTTTCTGAAGGGTTTATGACTGAAGCCATTATGAAATTCTTTTGCTCAGCAACATTGACTTACACAGCAAACAAAATTTGGACTTTCAGGCCCTATCTATGCCATAAAACTTAAAAGATTAATGTTGGGCCTGTGCTTAAAACTCAGGAGATGCTGCTGATTATTCCATGTGTGAACACTCCTATTTTGGGACCAATCCCTTCATTCTAGTTAGTTAAAGTCACTGCAAGATATTTTATTACATCCGTTTTTACATTCCCATGAAATATAGTTATAAAATTTCACTTGCAGCAGTCCCATGAGGTCACTAGTTACAGAGCTAGGTATAGATTGGAGATTTTTTTCAATTACTGCAGTCAAGTTCCAAGGACATAGTGCACAATAGGTACTACACAGTGGTTCTCTCTCAAGAAAACACTTTAATTATAGGTTGCTGGCAGAGATCCAAAGGAAAGCTGGCTATCATTACTGGCTGAAGGCTTTCATCTAGTTAAATTCAGAAAAAGCAATGCAAAGTGGACAAAGCAAAGTAATTACCATTATCAGGAGGAAATACAATACCAGAGCTGGTCTTTGCTCTCCACAAGACATGTGCTCTTTTGTTAAGAAAATGGTCTTGAGCTCTGTGTATTCACATAGCTAGGCTAGAGCATGTGTGAATAATTAGTAACCTTTTCTTTCTTGGCAAACAATACTTAACAGGGTAAACATCATACACTTGATGTCTTTCATTAACCATAAATTCAAAGCAAGAGTACCTGCTCTTCAGCACATATACAATTCCTTTATGAGTATTACCTGTGTGCACCAAAGTATCTCATCTGCATTATATTGACATTCATCTGTTGTTTCATAATGAAGCAGTTAATTAAGCTGCTATCATATAAAATAAATTGGGTGACTGTTATAACCAAGTCTCTACTATTATTGTGACTTAATAGTATCATGCATGCACAAACTGACACAAACAAGTTTATTAGAACTAATATTAGGAAAAAAAATCCTTGGGAAATTTTAATTTCATGCCGATGAAATGTTTCTTGTACTGACCTGAAGAACACACTACATTTAATCTCCTGTTCCCCATGATGTTAAATCGTGAAAAAAGAGCTAATTACCTAAAAGCTTTGTTGCTATTTAATATGTGTGCCTGCAGAGCTGTAGGGAGATATTTTGCTGTTGATGGGAGGACAACATTCCACACAGTCATTTTATCATCTTTGTATACACATCTCAGTTGCCTTTAAAGGAACATCTCAGAATATTATCCTACAGATCGTGACTACTGCACTCCTAGCATGGTCCCACTTGAAACTCACAATCTGAAAATGCACACAGACAGTTGATCTCCTTGAAATAATGTAATTCTGACCAGGTGCAAAAAGCCACACAAATCCCATTAGTAGAAAGCATGGTCTACAAATGAGATGAAGATCCTTCTCCCAGGACTGGGTGGTTCAGACTCACATGTGATCCTCCTTTGCTCGGCATCTGCAAAGATCGTGAAATCACACTGGTACATTTTGTGTTCTGAAATAGCTGGTGGATTATAATGAAATTCAGGACAGAAGAATTTTTTAGCCAATAAAGAAAGTTTTCTATTTTATTACTAATACTTCTAAATTACATATTTCATAACCTGTGAGAGACCTTTCTCAGATTACATTATTCTGCCACAGAAGAAAATGAAAATATTCAGGGCGTGCACTGCAAAATGCTTCCAACACCTCTCAAATATGGCTTTTCACATTACTGAACAAGTGACCTCAGTTACCATTAATTACAACTGCAAATTTTCCAGTATTGTTTTATAACCTGATAAGAAAACACATTTCCTGCCCTTCTGGAAAGAGGTGAAGCAATCCAGGTCAAGGAACACAGCATTGGCCAACCATTCATGACAAGATTCTGAACCTCTCCACCAGCTTCTTTCAAAAAACAAAAGCTGTAAGCATTGCTTCATGAAAAAAATGGTACATTTTTCTTGTCTGATCTGTGGATTACTTTATGGGTATTGGGGGGGGGTTGTTGCTTAGGTAAGTTAATATTTTTTTTTGGAGAAGGATTTTTTTAAAACTGATTTTCTGATGATCACGTAGGAGACGGATAGTTACTTGAAACATTGTGTTCTATTCCCCTTATTATAACAATTTCAGAACGCTCTGGAAGAATACAAATACAGAAATGTTTTCATTCTCTTTCAGAATGATGGACTTAGGTGAATTCCTAGTATCACCAGGCATCTTTCTTAATTATTTCTCAAGGAGAGGTGAATCATTCTTTTCTGTGAACTCATGAATTATGTATACTATTGGACACTATGTTCAGTCATGTGATTACTAATACCTTTCACATAGTTCTTAATCATTCAAGGTTGTCTTTTTTCCTGAATAACTGAATAATTTCTTCTATATCATTTGAAGGTTTTGATCTTCCCTACAGTAGTTTGCATTGTTCAATACTTTACAGGGCCTGAAGGTGGAGGTAGCCAGCCAGCCAGTGGCTGGCACTATTGAAGTCCCTCGGGCTACTGAGGTCCCCTTGACCTAGTTGTCATTGATGCCAGTTGTCAGGGAAGTGCTGGTTCTCCCCAGCAACTGCACTGCAATTTGTAAGATTAGCCCTGAATGTCCAGAGAGCTGGGTGCTTGTGTTATACCTCTTTTATTAAGATACCAGAGCATCAGTCCTCTGCAGCAGTAAGTGCTGTATAAAGAGTAACAAGAGCTAATCACCACTCTTGAAGCCCATTCAGATTCTTTTTCAGCTATCAGCTGGGGTGATACTGGGAAGCAGAAGTCCTCTTTGTGTTTTGCATATGTTCTGCAACGAGACAAAATCTCCTTTCCCTCCAAGGCCTTCAGGATGCCTGGGGTGATGCTGAAAGAAGCAGAAGCAGCCACGGGAGCAACAACAGATTGCTTCGGATTCTCCTCACCCTCACCTTGTCCACACACCATTCAGGCATTTTTTTCCAACCAGATTCATACCAAATTATGACCTTTGTCTCCACATGTTACTGAAGAACTTTGTACTGCTATTAATTCAGCAGGCTTTGTGACATGTTCCAAAGATGGTAACAAATAAGAAGTATGATCTCTTTTTAAGAAATTGTGCCTGAAGGAGCAATATTTAAATAAGTATGACTGTATCACCTTTATTAGGAATGAAGACTTCTGTTAAGAAATAGGATATCTAATGAAAAATTTACTTCTTCCCTCTGTCTCACAATAGCAACAATGTACCATTTTTCTATGATTTTTTTTTCAGGAGAAGGACCTCATCGGAAAAATTGATCACTTCTCTTTTTTTGAAGCCTAATTTAAAGCTTAGAGTATTAGCATATTTTGCGTATATCCCTGCCAATATAAATTATATTTATATTAAGGAAAATAAACAAAGAAATCAGGACATTTCAGAGAAACCTCATGTAACTAGGAATATAAAAAAGAGTATGGCAATGTAACTCATTGCTTACTAGAGCTGAGTAGAAGTTGACAGCTCTGGGGTTTTCCCCACATTTAAAGGTTTTGAAAATCTTGCTTTTTTATCAAAGACAGACCAGGGTCACAAAAAACCCCAACATTTTCTGAAAAAAAAAAATATTTTTCACATTTGTTGAAAAATCATCCATAGATGCATACTA
This sequence comes from Piaya cayana, assembly GCA_013389865.1. Taxonomy (NCBI): domain Eukaryota; kingdom Metazoa; phylum Chordata; class Aves; order Cuculiformes; family Coccyzidae; genus Piaya; species Piaya cayana. Next base: position 22,928 of record WAAB01004942.1, read on the forward strand.
ATTATTTTATATCAGAATTTAACACCCTGTGTCACAGTCTCAAGATCTGAATCTAGGTGTCTCACATTTCTAATTTGTTAATCCTCATGCAAGGCAGCGAGCCTCAGACTCCCATTCTTTTTTGACTTCAGCAAAATGACATATCCTGATAAAATATATCAACTAGCTCTATTAATTAGTATAATGTAGGACAAAGTGAAAGGAGCATTCTGATTTATTTATGCGTTTTGTTGGGTTTTAAATGAACTGCAGACAAACATGTAAAACAAAAAAGTAAAATGAGGTTCTCACTTTGCATAGAGGGAAGAGAGGTGTACTGAACCACATTGCTCCCAGAGAGGGAAGCTGATGTTCTTCTGCAAGGAGAAGTTCCAAGGCACTGCTGTACATCCTTAACTGATAACTCTCTTTTACCAAACATAACCCTAATAAACAAACTGACAAAAGAAGTGTATAGTTGCATAATTTGCTGTTTTTCTTAATTTTGTCCTCCTACCAGCATAAGATCTGTGGATACTGTAATATATATTCATTTCATAGTGATGACAACATACTTTCCCAAACTCTTGAACACAATATCTGTGTGAGGAACCACAGGATATTTCTTAATGTATCACAGCAGTGAGTAACAGCTGGAGACTAGATTTCTGTATGGAAAACAAACCTTTCTTCCTAACAAATTACTAACTAGTGCAGATGCTATTATATTTTAGGAGGAATGACCAGTACAAGACACCAGCAAAATACTCTCATACTCTGACAGCAGCTCTATTTGAAACAACATTAGTGGACTGAGGAACTCTGTATTTCAGCATTCCAGTCCAGCTGGCCTTTAGGAATGAAATATTGACCTAGCCATCAAACAGGCCATTACAGGGGGTGCCCCAGGCTTTTACCTAGCTAGAATGGGCTTTGATAGCTAACAGTTCTGCCTCTCATTTTGTTTATGCCTGTTGCTTGATCAAGGGCCTTTATAGCTAAGTCTCTGTCTCTGTTCTCAATTTATGAAGTGGGCTAGTTAGTGAGGAAATTCATTACAAATACTGCTATTAAGTGGCTTACCTCTGTTGAGTTTCTGTGTTTCTGTTTAGTATGCTTCCATTTATTCCATTAAATGTACTCTACAGAACTGTGTGTAATGATTACATGGTAAAAATAAAACATGCCATATATCTATTTTGGGAAAAGGAACTCTTCATGCTATACTGCAAGCCTGGTATTCAAAGCACTTCTGCACTCATAAGAATTAGTTGAAATAAAGCTAATGGAAGAAAAGGTCATATCATTCCAGAACTGAGCAAAGAGTTCACTTAAAAGAAGGCTGGCTTTCCAGATTCACACCTTTCCAGCCACCATTCAACCTTGCTGACATTTCAATAGCACTGACTGGAGTGGCTGGCTAAGTTTTGAAGAAATAAACAAGTTTTACTCTTACATGACCACAGTGTTTTCATGAACTGATATCATACAGGTTACTCGTTATTTAAAGACCTTCACGGTCTTATTTCAAGACCTTCAAGATAAAGCATATCTCTGCTTTAAAGGAAAGTGCTGTAATTTTACAGATATTTGCTCTTATTGTAAGCAAACCGCTCGTTAATATCATGTATGGCATCATCTGCAAATAGCATATTGCTGAACTAAAAGGCTTTAATGCGTTAGACCAGTGGCCAAAGAATTGGTCTCCATGGCAACTCTATATTAAGCTTCCCTCTTACAACAATTGTGAAGACTATTCAATCACAACTCATTTGAGCTGAATTCTTCTCTGTTTCTAAATGGCTGTCATAAATATTTCCAATTCCAACATTTTGTCTTAGTTTTAGGAAAAAAGAAAGGCATGGGAAAATGAAAGGCCAAATCAAAGGCTAACTTCGGAAAAGTTAAGATGAGTCCATTATACATCTCTGGTCTAAATTTTAAAAAAATAAAGCAAAAAACAACAAAAAAACCCCACACAAAACCCCCAAAACTGAAAAAAAAGCACCTACCTACAGAGCCCAGATGGAGTCCAACAGCTATTGCTATGAGGATTTTATCAGACACATTCTTCATCTCTGAACTTTCATCACATATCTGGAGGGCAGATCCTTCTTAAAGAGCAAAAGTACTTTCTTTCTTGTATCACTGAATGTCTGTCCATACCCACCTGTTGGTAGCAGCTTCCTTATCACATACAAGCAGAGGCATCTCTCAGGTTGCTCAGTGCCTAGCAGGGTTTATCCGCTGAACCAGTAAATAGAATACCTGCAAAGTGGAAAACAGCAGGTACCAACAACCTTCTATGAAACACCTCTTTCTATTAGGGGTTTCTCCTAAAAGATTTTCAAGTCATTTTGTAACTAGATATCTAAACTTACTGCTCTTTCCCATTTGTGGGCTGATGAGAGCTCTTTGCTGGTCAATTTTAGAAGCAATTTGACTGGTGTGAATGCCTGCATGTTTGATTTCTGAGCTAGATTATTGCAACATGTAAGTAGAAAGAAACCCCATATTCCTGAGAAACCTACACCTGACGTAAGTGCAGCTGCTCAGCAGCTGAGGCCACTGTGAGCATATCACAGCACGGCTCCAACCTCTGTCCATTAAAAGTGGGCATATTCTCAGTGTCATCTCAGCTACTTGGACTCTGTTGTGGGATTGATCTTTTCAGCCTCTGAGATTACCTCTTCAACTGTGACTACGTTTTCAGTAGCTGCTCCCACCAGAACCACAAGACAATGTGTGACAGACACAAACCTATCAGGATGAGGACAAGACTTTACAGAATTCCAGGTGAGACTTTGGAAATAAATTATGAAGAAAATTAAAGTAGTTACAGGACCTCTATGTTTTCAGAAATGCTATTGCCTTTGATGTTTCCTGAAATCAGTTACGTGAAACTTACTTAAAAAAATAACTGACTGCTTCCCAGAGAAGAGACAAAGTATAGAGGAAGAAAAAATTACTCCTGATTACCATATATAATCAAATATACAGAAGTAGGCCTTGTGAGAGACCCTACACAGGCAGTAAAACAGTGGTATATTATAAACTCCTGCAAAACCTCTGTTGTGTTTTCAATCATCTCTGTTTATAAATGTCAGATTCATATGAACTGAAAGCTTCAGAGCAGCAGGTGAAGTGGGACTTACAAGTTTTACTTATTTTCCATATCATTAGAAGTACTAAGACAACATACTTTACTTTTTGTGGAATGGAGATGCATCCCTTCTTATACAGGTACGCAGTGTCTGTAACAATATATTAACTACTTAAAAGAGTGTAAACCTGCTACTACAGCACTAGTAATTAACACAAATATTGATGAAAGTGAGGGCTAATGTAGTAGATTCAGCCCTGAGATTAAAAAAATACTTCCTTCTAAATTAATTTAAAACAGGAATCAGGTTAGAATGAAAGATCTGAGAGTTTTAGATCTATTGCGAGTTTTAGTGCTTTGCTTATAAAAGATGCAGGCAGGAAAATTGTTTGTGGTTTCAAGTTTCCACTAAAATACTTAGCACATATCCATTTGTGCTTATTAAAAACCCCACACACTTTAATCTGACCATCTCTAAAAGACATAGGTGGGAGTTTTTAGTTTCTAAGCCACATCTAATTATTTTAATGAATTGATATAAAAAGCAACAACAACAGTAGCATCCTTAAACCACAACAAGCATCATATAAAATTAAACTTTGAGCTTGAGTCCTTCTGCTTATCATTACTGATCTTACCAGTCATTACATGTATTTCTCCTTAATCCTTTTTCCTGCAATATTTTAAGGTTTGACTGCAGTGGGGGGGCAAACTCATTTAAAAACATGAGACACCAAATGAATGTCTACAGGTAAAAAGTCTTACATCAATGAAGTGTCCATTTATTTTAAAAGCAGTAAGGTTTAATGGAACATTACCAAAGCTTTTAATATTTCCTCAAGATATTTCAGGCCTTTTCTCCTGGGAGACTTGTCTGCAGGGATCCCAGAGCTAAACTGCAGTCAAGCTGCTGTTTCAGAAAGGGTTCAGGTAGTTCATGCTTAAATTAAATTGCAGAACCCTCACAGCAGGAAACTACAGTAAAAAAAAATAAAGAACAAACCAAAAATTCTTTACATAAAAGCTTTTGTCTTTAATCTCCTTCATTACTAGATTAGAGGTTTAATTACAATAAGTTGTGGCAAGGCCAAACCCCACCTCCATTGGAGTTAAAATGTCTTCAGAGAGATCAAAATTATGCCATAAGCATCAGCCCCATACGTTTCAGTGAGGGTCTTTACTTCAAAAGTTCTAACAAAGACCTTTGAGACTTCGATTAGATGGGAGAGCTGTACTCAGAATGCTAGACAAAGACTGAAAAAAAGAGTTTGTGCATCTGAATTGAAATAATTGTCTCTATCAAATAAAGGAAATGGCCTCAAGCTCCGCCAGAGGAGATTTAGGCTGGAAATTAGGAAAAAAATTTTCACAGAAAGGGTCATTGGGCAGTGGAACAGGCTGCCCAGGGAGATGGTTGACTCACCTTCCCTGGAGGTGTTTAAGGGACGTCTGGACGAGGTGCTAAGGGATATGGGTTATTGATGGATAGGAATGGTTGGACTCAATGATCTGATGGGTCTCCTCCAACATGGTTATTCTATGATTCTATGATAATCTCCATGGTTTAAAGACATTCCTCCTGTTAAGCAGACTATATTAGCTCAGTAAGTATGGCTACATTGCTGTTGAAACAGAAGTGACTCACATTCTCAGAAAATAGACCCACAAAAGATCGTGTTTGCAAAAGCTTAGTTAAACATATCCATGATCTACTTTGTATTTTATATACAGGAAGATTAACTGAGCAAAATCACTTCATTTATCTACTTACCAGCTCCTAAGAAGCAGCACTTTTGCTAAGAATGTAGGTTACACCTTCTCTAGTCAGCTGAGCTAAAGCCCAGAACCTTTCCCAGCCACAGGAACGCACTCACATGTACTTATAAATTGTTAGAATGGGCCTTGGCATACTTCTTTGCCAGCTAACGATTTCCCAAATAGTTCCTGGGTGCAGTTCAAGAGGCAGAGCTATCCCAGAGCTATTCGCAGGAGGAACCTTGGAGGCATTTAGCTGCAAGGCCTACAGATGTGGCCTTTGAGGCTCCTTAAAGCAGATTGCCATGGCAAGTTGTTGTACTGAGCCAGCCCAGTCACTCTCACCACTGCATAGTGCCAGGTCTCCTGTAGGACTCTTCTTTCTTGCATTGAGCCCAACAAGACTCCTCAGAAGACCATGTCGAAGTGTCTCCCCTTCAGTTCTTGGATAGGGTCTCTATAGTCATGTTAATAAAACAGGACTCCATATTCCCATGGTTACTAACCAGAAAAATGTCTACTTTTTTGTGAAAATAGTCTGAAAACCAGACTATTGCGTTTACAGCTGGGCATCACAGCCACTTTAGTATTGTGTTCTTCCTTACAAAGTGTCACTCTTACTCTGCCCGTCTTACCTCTGCTGCAGAAATATCCCTAATTCCAGAGTTTCTACATAAATCAGTATGACTGTCAGGTGGTAAACTCAGCAGCACATCCTCTTCCATAAACAAAAACATGTGGTGCAAGAGCATTGTAGCACAAATTACTGTGTTCAGGGTATTATATTTTTTAAATAAGCAAATGAAGTATTTCACTTATGTAAAGACAATATAAGATCTTTCATCATTATTTATGTGTGTTTTTTAAATATTACTATGAATGTCTCTTTAGAGTAAACTGTTAGTAAACTATAAGTTGTCTGTTCTGTAACTAGTTTCTACCATAAGTTCTTTCTCCTATGATATAAGTGACTGATTGATTGAAGTCAATACATTTACAATATTTACTAAGCTTAATGAGCAGTGCTTTGTAAGATCTATCTTTTTAATCACTGGGTCACTCCAAAAACAATTTGCTACAAAGCCAGTAAATACAATTTCACAAATAACTATTATGTGAATTAATACATGGTAACATTCACAAATGCAGTATAGATTTGAACACTATAATTCAAACACACTGGGAAACTACACTAAGGCAGTGTATTTTTGCAGCTTCAATTTTACACCATTCTCTCTCATCTCCCACTAAAGCTTTCTGTAATCTGAACATGAACATCACGATTAGAATACTGTAAATTACAGGCCTTATAGAGTAAAAACAGCACTTCCAAATGCCCTTGTAATTCTTCATATCATATTAAAACCTATTTAAAGATTATTGTTCAAAATCCTGAAGTAATTAAGAAAGCTACACAGAGCCTTATGCCTTACCTTTGTAAATATGTGTATGTACATGTAAATACATACTCATACAAGACTTTTTAAAGTTAACAAAATACTTAAGCTTTCATTCAATAATGAATAAGCAGTTAGTATGACTATAAGTTCTCAGAGCACCGAAGATGTCGAGTATTTTCAGCTCCAGGGGTATTCAGTGGAGGAGGGAACTTACATATCTCAGAGAACATGACCACTTCAAAAGCTATTCCAGGCAGGGGAAATGAAGATCCAAATATTTTATTTTTTTCATACAGCACTTCAAAAACTAAAAAGGAACAAGGATGCTTAAAAGCATTTTTAGATGCTATGGGTAATATTTTTAGAAGTTATCATAGAACAACCAAGTTGGAAGAGACCCTGAGAAATACTCAGGTTTTCTATTTAACAGTTGATTTACATACCAGTGGTAACTATCACGATCAAAGAGAAGCTGCTGCAGTGAAGGTTTATTTGTCAGGGAACATTTAGAGGACACCTTATGTGAACATAACTAGAGAGTAACTGTCCAAGATCATGTGTGTGTTAGGGTGCCTGATGCAGAATTGCCCCACCACCTTCCTCAGAGCATCTGATCTCAGGCAGGAACAAAGGAGGTTTAGAAGTCTTGCAGTCACATAAGAGCTACTTTGGACCTACTGCCTCTCACAGAGATTACTAATTTGGGCATACTATTGTTATACCATGGTTAAACACTTCCAAGGTCAAAATGGGCTACACTAAAGTACAGGCCAAGTAAATAGATCATTATTATTACCTGCAACATCACAGTAGACCTACACAGATTTTATTATGTAAAGATCAATGCATAGATGCTTTAGCCTTTCCCAGCATGTGAGCAATACCCTCTTAAGGTTTACTGAAAGGAGGGTCTTCATTCTGCTGAAAATCTTCCTCTTTCTTAACAGCATAGTGAAGGATGTGTTTATCGAAGAGATAGTGATCTAGACTGAGTAGTCCACTCCAGTTTCTGTGTGGGCATATGCGCATTAAGTTACAGCTCAGACAACATCTAGGTAATAGAACTAGATGACCTTATTTTTACAACTTGAATTAGTCCAGAGACCAATTTAATTTTACATTTATGTATTCCTCCCACAGGACTTCTTACTTTAAATTCACTATTCCCTTTTTCAGTTTTGTTTAAACAGTAAATAAAAATCACACAAAAATATTAAAGTAGTATATTCTTCATCCAAAAAAAAATTTTTCATACAGAGAATTTAATTAAGTCAGATTCTAATCCAATTAATTACTGTTCCAACTCTGCTCAGATAGCCCTAAAAAGTACTTGTCCCATAGTCTGGATATCCATTTAAAAGCATATTATAAATCATTTCATTTTGCTTGTCTTTGAACAGCAATAATAATAAAACCAGAGCACATTTTTCTAGCAGCTATTAATAATCTTCAGGAAAAGTAAGAATGATTATCCCCATTTTATAGGTAGGGAAACCTATTTCCCATTTCATTAATGATCTCTTTCTTTGCACTTCATTAAGTCACTCACAGCAGTATAAAGGGAATATGAAATAGTGTCATGGTAGTATTTGTAGCACGTGCAGTTTTTCATAATTTTTCCCTGGAATGACAAGCTTCAGTGCAGTGCTGGATTAGTCTTGAGGACTGAGACACTGAGGTTTATTAATGATATTCACATCTACATATGACTAAATCCTATTTATGTAGAAAACCTCCACTGAATAAATCCATGGGGAGAAGATCTTGCTAACTGAAGTTTCATGAATGGCAAGAAATAGAATGTCAGCTATTTAATTCATGAGATTTCAGAAGGTGAATGAATGAGAAAACCATTCAAACCAATTTTATTCCTCAGAATACTTTACATTTTTAAGTCTGTCTCTTGAAAAAAAATCCAAACTCAGTATCTGAGATAACAGATTAGATAAAGTGTACTGCTTAGATGATTACCGTCTTACAAAATGTACATGTCTCTCCTGGATTCAGCACATATACAGATGTGCATCTGTTTAAGTAAACATTATCTTCAAATGACATCTGCATCACAAGATAAATAAGCATTTCACCAATTGAACTTTCTGGTTATTTTAGCTCTTTTGAACAACTGAAATTGCTACCATAGCCATTGTAACCACAGCTAGTTTCTGTGTTATTTCTTTGAGTGACAGCTTTAGGAATGTCATAGTGACCTTGCAAAGACAACTAGTATGGGAGCCCTGTTAAAGAGAAAAGACACTGAAACACAGAGATGGGTTTGGATGCCTCCATGGCAGACTCAGTCTCTGTCTTTGTGCTGTTGTTTAGAGCTCATGGAGGGATATTAGATTTTCCTTCAAGCCTCGCTCATGTCAGTGTTCAACAAGATGTACCAGAACAGTCAAGTGTTGTGTAGAAAATGGGTGACTTCACTTTCAGAGGAGTGTGTCAAAGAATACACACCAGTCTGCAGGTAGGATAGCAGCACAAACACCTCTGGAGTACTTGGAAGTTAAAACTCCTGCTACAGTCTCTGCCCACTGCCCAGCCTGCTCCCACTTCATTAGTGTTCTCAAATCTGTTTCTTGTACTTCTCCAGCAATTCCCTCATTTATACTGAAGTTTTTTATAAGAAATAATATGAGGAAAAGATACTCATAATTTTCTGATTTAGAATGATGTTCTGTATTCCTACTTTTAGGCACACTATGTTATGTCAAGCTAAACCATATGGGGCGGAGATTGTGTTTATGGTCTTTTTCATACAGTATTTTGCACATGTAGGGCACTTCATACAAAACCCAAGGTCCATTGTTCACATATACTGCTGAGAGGATATACTGGTAGGATAGTTGCTTATGAAACAAATTTCTACTTGGCTTTTTTTAATTTAATAAAGCTGTAGTTTTGAGATGTCACGTTTCATTCTTTCAATGTAAGAATGGTGTGCTTATTCTCAACAGGAAGAAATTTGTCAATAAAAGTATGCATTTTATTTTTCTGTTTTAATGCCACAACATTTGAGACCATATTTAATTAGATAGCTTTTTTTTGTGTACATGCAGACATTTCTGATTTTGACAACACTTTGCATTTTTAGACGCTTCCCAGTTCCTATCAGAAAGGATTAGTCCATAATCAACACTACAGAATCTCTGTAGTGGTAAAAGTGAGACTAATTAACTTGAACTTACATCATACAGTGACAACAAACTCCTGTCAGATAAGGGAACATCTTAAAGTCACAACATAAAGCAACAAATGAGTGACAATAGGAGTGTAGTGCAGTACAGTTGCAAATGTATGGATTGTGAACATCATTAGTAAAAATCAGCATAGATAGTAAAAATCTCAGACAGATACTGACAGTTTAAATCCAGCTGTTACAGTACAAATTACCTTTATAGAGCATTTCTCTGAATACGTTTGTAATGCTTTATAATTGTAAAGATGCTATTAGTATTTGTTATGTAATCCAATCTCTTTGAACTTAAATTTCATCATCTCTTAGGAATTCATGTGAAAAATGTTTTACAGGGGAGAAAGAATGCCTGTATTGGACAGCATTTTACTACTCTGCCACATCACTGCTGAAGATTTTAACTCTTGTCTAAGCAGCACAGGAATATTGTCCATGTATTTCCACACAGGATGTCATAAATGGAAGCGAGAGAGATCTTGCTTATACCTGCCACCTGTTCTGCAAGTAGAAATGCTCTTAGTGGATTGAGATGCTACCTTCTCTCATAACCCATAAGTATCTCACTGTGTCAACTTAGATTATCTAAAACTACTCAGAAGAAAAATCAGTTTCTAAAATCAGTCCCTACTATACATAACTACCATGATTCTGATCAAGAAAATTTTAGAGTCACAGAAGATTTAGGAAATTAAAAAAAAAGAGAGACAGAAATGCAGAGGAGGAATAACACGAGCAAGATTTATATGAGGATCAGAGAGTATGAAAATAGATTGCAACAGACAAAATAAGAGGAGGCAATACATTAAAAAGGAGGAGAAAGAAGAAAGGAGGAGAAAAATGAGATATTAGAAAAAAAAGACAATGCAGATAGTTGAAAAGTTACATTAAAAAAAAGAAGTTAACAGTATGAAATACATTTCATGCTCTCTCTTTTATTCTACTGGTCAAGCAGTTAGCCAGACTTCTAGTTGCTGAAAAAAAAAATTGCCTACCAATCACTGTTAGTTCAGATATTTTTTTTTCATATTTTGTTAAATTATCCTTTTTAAGTTGTAAGTTTGTAAAAAGAAAAGTTACATTACCAATCATGTAAAAAGATGTTGGTTTATGTTGAAATATTTAACTTCAGATGGTAATAATTTTTCTGCAAAATACCTTGAAATAATCAGCAAAAATAGTCACACTTTTAGCTAGTAAGGATATGCAAGGAGTTTTATATTTAAATTATTTCTTAATTTTAGTACATAGCAGTTATCATTAGTATTCAATACTTAATTCAGTGCTTCAGTAAATTATTTTCAAAGGAGCTAAAGTCTCTGAGGGTTTGCATTTGGATATCACCTTCTTCCCATGTCATTGTTCTTCACCTTTCACCCACTCTGTCTCTGCAACTCAAACATAAATAGAACTAAGCATTTCCTTGCATTTCATAGTTGTGTAACATATATGTCATACAAAAATATCTTTTTATTCTTTTCCTACTGTTAAGATTAAAAGATTAAAAATAATAATTTTTTTTACAAATTGGTTAGCACATGTCTCCTTGTAAGTCACTTTGTTCTCACATCAGTTGCAAACATCACTAGCAGAAGATGTAAGAAGCCTTTAGAGACTTACCTATTAACTAAAGGTGGCTTGAAGCCACATTTTAAACAAGGTAGTCTAGTTTCAGTTATTTATTTATACATATAAATCCTAATCATGTTTGAATTGTACTATCTAATCTATACTGTTATATAAATCCAGTCATTTGAGTCCTCTTATTGGGGTATTTATATACCTATGGACAGCTTCAAACAGAAGTGTAAATATCCCCATCCCTGGAGGTGTTCAAGGCCAGGTTGGATAGGGCTTTGGGCAGCCTGATCTTGTGGGAGGTATCTCTGCCTATGGCAGGGGACTTGGAACTAGATGACCACTAAGGTCCATTCCAACGCAAATCATTTTACGATTATAAGTGCTTCATCATCTTTAATGTATGTTCTGTTAAGCTCCTGGAAGTGTTATGTGTGGAATTACTTCTATCTTTGTTTACATAGGTGAAGGAAGACACAGAGTTTATGTCTCCACCATGTCAAACCATGTTAAGAAATTGAATTAGCAGTCACTCCCCAGCACTGCAGCCATGTAGACAACAGTTTGTACTCCTATTTTTAAACAGGGGCTACCACAAAAAGTGATTTTTAGAAATGGTCCTCAGCCTGTACTCGCTCCCAAAGCAAACCCCAGAGCTCTTTAAGGAGATTCTGGTTAACACAGACCAAGAACACAACAGGGAAGATTCTAATGCTGCAACAGGGTGAGTGAGCTCCTTTTGGTCCTTGTCCTGCTTAAAGTTTGCTTATACAGCTGTAGCTGAAGAGAGTAGTTTCTGGTCTTCACCTTGGACAGAAGGACAGTATTTTATGCAAGACTGCTAATGCAAGAAAGCTAACTTTAAGAACAAATAATGAAAAGCAGTCTTCTGCTCTTTTTAAGAAAAAGTCTGGCTTTCCCTTGAGACAATCACAGAATCACAGAATCACAGAATCACCGGGTTGGAAGAGACCCACTGGATCATCGAGTCCAACCACTCCCACAAAACACTAAACCATGTCCCTCAGGACCCCATCCACCCGTAACTTAAACACCTCCAGGGAAGGCGAATCAACCACCTCCCTGGGCAGCATGTTCCAGTGCCTAATGACCCTTTCCGTAAA
>WAAB01004943.1:0-35736 GCA_013389865.1 Piaya cayana
TATATATATATAAAATAGATATAACTTTTTGTACATGGTTAAACTTCAAACAGGGATTAACAGCTTCCAGGGCATCACCTCCTCCAGAAATTTCAGGAAATGTAAAAATGCTGAGGTTGAGGAAGCCACTGCCTTAGCCTAGAACCAAGTGTACTTAAAATAACTATCACAGAAGTAAAAATTATTTATTGATTTTTCACAATGGCTGTTTATATGCCAAAAAAAAAAAAAAAGAGCCCCTCCTCCCAAAAAAAANCATCTCCTGCAGCTGTCAGGCCCACAAGCGACCTTCCCCAGCCAAAAACAGGCTCACAGGAAGATCACGCTGGCTGTGGGCAGGGTGGAAGGGGAAGTGCGCTGGCTGGTCTTGCAGCTGCAGAAATGACCCTTCCAAAGGCGAAGCACCCTCAGCCAAGGCTGAACTTCTGCCCTCTTTCTCAGTTTACCCACTGGTTACTAAACTTAGGAACTCTTAAGTATCACCTACCAATATCTCCAGGATCCTCCAAATCATAGCACAGTTAGCTTTCTGTTATGCTTTGGGCTTGTTCAGCCTGGAGAAGAGAAAGCTCCAGGGAGACCCCAGAGCAGCTTCCAGGACTGAAGGAGGCTCCAGGAAAGTTGGGGAGGGGTTCTTGATCAGGGTGGGCAGGGACAGGATGAGGGGGAATGGTTTTCAGCTGAAAGAGGGAAAATTTGAGATGAGATCTTATGAAGAAATGTTTTCCTGGGCCCTGGCTCAGGTTGTCCAGAAGCAGTGGTGGCTGCCCCATCCCTGGAGGTGTTTGAGGACAGGTTGCATGGGGCTTGGAGCAACCAGATCCCATGGAAGGGGGTTTGGAATCAGATGGGCTTCCAACCCAAACCATTTTATGTTTCTACGATTTTATTATTCAAGGAGTACTTCTCTAGTGGCGCACAATTAGTCCAGTTTTCTTCTTAACATTGCTGGTTCTACAACCTAGAAAGTTTTTCTGGGTTTACATTTTCCTATGCACCTTATTAAAAAGTAACATCTCACTTGCCCAGTCCTTTCTGTAAAGCCTTCTAATCTAACAGCATCAATAAAAGCTTTGTAAAATAGAATAAAATCAGTGCAAAATGGACATAAAACACCTACAAAGGCAGATCCTTGACCTACGGCATTGTGAATTCCATGCATCCCTCTCTATACCCTGTTCCGCTGGACACTATCCATGTTTCACGATTAGTGAATTTGGCTCACCAAACCTCGCAAGGAAGGAATCAAACATCCTTCTTTCCCAATAAGAAGATCGAGCCACAGATGACAGAGTTTGCATGTTGCCACAACTCGTCCGTGCCCTGCAGTGCCCACCGGGTCAGGCCCCTGACAGCCATCCTCCACTTCAAGTGCATGACCGAGGCCGGTAGGTTTTTATGTATATGCATTATGTAAATAAATAATAAATGCATGGCTTTTCCTATGCCAGAAGAATCGTAGAATAGTTTGGGTTGGAAGGGACCTTAAAGATCATCCAGTTCCAACCCCCTGCCATGAGCAGGGACACCTCCCACTGGATCAGGCTGCCCAAGGATCATCCAACCTGGCCTTGAACACCTCCAGGGATGGGGCAGCCAAACCTTCCCTGGGAAACCTGGGCTGGTCTGTCACAGCTCTCAGCATGAAGAAATTCCTCCTTCTGTCTATTCTAATTCTGCCCCTCTCCAGTTGATACCCATTGCCCCTCGTCCTATCACCACAAGCCTGTGTGAACAGTCCCTCCCCAGCTTTCTCGTAGCCCCTTCAGGTACTGGAAGGTGGCTCTAAGGTCTCCTTGGAGCCTTCTTTTCTCCAAGCTGAACAACCCCAACTCTCTCGTCCTCATATGGGAGGTGCTCCAGCCCTCGGATCATCTCTGTAGCCTCCTCTGGATCCGTTCCAACAGCTCCATCTCCTTCTTGTGTTGAGGATTTCACATAATTGGACACAATTCTTCAGACGAGGTCTCACAAGAGAGGAATAGAGTGGCAGACATGTGATTACAGGTTGCCATGCACCATCCCCTAGAACACTGAGGATGACCCACTCACCGCTGCTGTACACAAATTATTCACTCGCCACAATACAACCTTTCTGGGCCAAAACCAAGATCTGGTTTCAACTGGACCAAATCCACCTTCTGTAGAGTCATCGATCTGCAATTTAAACACAATCAGCACCGAACCTCAAAGGAGATTTTTATGGAAACGGCAATGGATTGTTGCCCTTTGGTGTCTAATGCTGACATCAGGGGTGATGGGAGCCTGCAGCCAGCCCCCGTGCAGGGGATTACACAACAGCCTGCGTCTTTCATCACACACTTTCCACGCACAACGAAGATTAAAAATAGCAGAAGCGTGTGCTGATTAAAACAATAGTGTATGACAAAAAGGTAAAGCATCCTCCAATGGCAAAATGTGAGCTGTGCTTGAAGGAAATGAACAAAGATTTGTTTACGAAGCAGCTGCACAGAGCGGGGGAGCTCCAAAGGAAACGCGCCAGGGAAGTTTCAGAATAAGGTGCCCAAGAACAGGATGGGGTCATGTTGGAAGCACAAATACATGGAAAGAAAACCCATTTCTGCCCTCTGTGCCCGCTGGGTGCCACCCACATTCACTGCACGGGTCCCCTTGCCCCCATGGAGAAGGCAGCACCAGCACCTCTTAATGAGAAGATTGCAATTAAGTCATTCCCAGCCCAAACACCTTGTTCCCAGAGCTTTTCCCACTAAGGGACAGGTGTGATGGCCCTTTTCCAGTCAGGACAAGGTGCAGGAGGAGCCACGCTCTGGACACACAGCTTGGACATGGGACAGTGGGGCAGTCGGTTCCTCTTTGACCCCCTCGACCTCATCCTGCCGCCCTACCTTCAGAGGGTGCCACCAGCCCGTGGAAGTGGACAATGCCAGGTTGGATGGACCTTGGGCAGCCTGAACCAGTGGGAAGTGACCCTCCACATGGCAGCGGGGTTGGAACTGGATGATATTTAAGCTCCCTTCCAACTCAAACCATTCTATAAGTGTGTCCTCCTCCTGTGCCCCCAGGGATACAGAGGGACAGAGACCCCAGCTGTCCCCCAGGGAGGGATGCAAAGTGCCGGGGATGCAGAGGGAAAAGGCCCCCAACCACCCCGCCAGGTGGAGATGCAGAGGGGTGCGAGTCCACACACACCCAGTGGGGATGCAGAGGGATGGGGATCCCAGTCCCCTTTTCGGGTGGGGATGCAAAGGGACAAGGATGCAAAGGGAAGGGGCTCCCAGCCGTGTTCATCCACATGTCTCCCCACCAGGCAGTGATGCAGGGGGGCACGGGGATAGAGGGGAAAGAGGGAAGCAGAGAGGGATGGGGATGGGGATGGAGAGGGAAAAGGAACGCAGAGAGGGACAGGGATGAGGATGGAGGGGAAAAGGGATGCAGGGGGAAAGGGGATGGGGATAGAGGGGGGAAGGGACACAGTGGGGAAAGGGATTGGGGATGGAAGGCGAAAGGGATGCAGGGGGAAAGGGGATGGGGATAAAGGGGAGAAAGGGATGCGGGGTGGGGGTAAGGATGGGGATGGAGGGGAGAAAGTGATGCAGGGGGGGCAGAGATGGAGGGGGAAGGGACACAGGGGGGACGGGGGTGGGAATAGAGGGGTAAAGGAGAAGCCGGAGCCGTCGGGGGCCGCTGGGCAGGCCATGTAGCCGCCTCCCGGCCCGTCCCGGCAGGTGGAGCGGCGGGCGGGGCGGCCAGAGCCCCCGTTCCGCCTCTGGAGGGAGGGCGGGAAGCGGCCGTGACTCAGCCCCGGCGGCGATAAATAGGCGGACGCTGTTGGCCCAAAGCATCACACCGACCCACGGCCGAGCCATGATCCTACCCTGCGCCCTGCTGGCCGCGCTCCTGGCGCCCGTCATCGCCGGTGAGTCTATCCTGGCCTTCCCAGGCCTTCCCCTTCCATCGAATGCCTTCCTTTCCCCTCCTGTCTTGTCCTTTCCCATCCCACCGAATGCTTTCCCACCCTGTCTTATCCCTTCCTGATCCATTAAATGCCTTCCCATCCCATCCTGTCCCTTCCCATCCATACTGTCCTATCCCCTTGAATACCTTCCCATCCCGTCTTGTCTCTTCTTATCCCACTGAACGCCTTCCCATCCTATCCTGTCTCTCCCTGTCCCATCAAATGCCATCGCATCCCATGCCTCAGCAGAGCCGGAGCAAGTGGATCTCTGCCCCTCCTCAGCTGCAGAATGTATTTGCTATTTCCTTCTGTTCTGTACTTTCTGGGACTTTTTGCAAGGGCATGGAGTGATAAGAAGAGGGGAATGGCTTAAAGTCGGAAAGGGGAGATTTAGGCTAGAAATCGGGAAGAAATTCTTCATGATGTCGGTGGGGAGGCCCTGGCCCAGGTTGCCCAGAGCAGTGTTGGCTGCCTCATCCCTGGAGGTGCTCAAAGCCAGGCTGGAAGGGGCTTGGACCAATCTGATCCAGTGGGAGGTGTCCCTACCCACGGCAAGGGGTTGGAACTCTGTTATCTTTAACATCTTTTCCAACCTAAACCATCATGAGATCCTGTGGTAGAAAGGGTGTCAGGCTCCGAGGTGATCCAGCTGTTGGGAAATGCAGGCATATCCCTGTACTTGCCCTACTACTGCTGCCCCAAGGCTGCTGTGAAGGGATGCTGCTCTGTCTCCCTGATTGGCATTGCTGACCCACATGTGAATCAGAACGCTGCTGCAGCCGTGCACAGTGCTCACCAGAGTGTTTGGTCTCATTCCAGCCAACCCCTGCTGCTCCAACCCCTGTCAGAACAGAGGAGTATGCATGACTACAGGATTTGATCGGTATGAATGCGACTGCACGAGGACAGGATTTTACGGGGAAAACTGTACGACACGTAAGTATCTTAAATCCCTTCTCATGGAAATGAAATTGAAGAATTCTGAACCAGGATTGCAGGTTGTTTTCTATAGCTAACTTAACAATCTCTCTGTCAATGCTCACAGCGGAATTCTTCACATGGCTGAAGATGACATTGAAACCTTCGCCAAATACTGTCCACTACATCCTCACCCACTTCAAAGGAGCCTGGAATATCATCAACAGTATTCCGTTCTTACGAGATGCTATTATGAGATATGTGTTAATGTGTAAGTACAAGTTTTCTCTTCTAGGTGGCAGAAGTTACTCATAGAACTCCAGTATCTTGCACACTCTCTCCCTATATATATATGGGATCTATATAGGTCTATATATAAGTTTGTAAACTAAAATGCTCCAAAGCACAAACATGCCAAAGCAAATTTAAGATTTTGGCACTTGGCAGAGTTGTGTGAAATGTGCTTTGCAATGGAAATGTGTTTTGCTTTTATCTCTAATCAAATCCAGGGGTTTGCTAGCACAAACTTTGTGCCAATTTGTCTGTTAATAGTTAGATCCAACTGGTGATACACAACCTGGTCCTGTTACCGTGATCCCATTTAAAATCAGTGACTGATATGTGTGGAATTTGTTAATGCAGCTGTTGCCAGAAATAACTGAAAAGTTCTGGTGCTGTGATTTACTTCTTGAGACTGAAATGCACAGTTGAAAAAAAAATGAACACCTTTTTTGTCTTTTGCAGCCAGATCCCACTTGATCGACAGCCCACCAACTTACAACAGTGATTATAGTTACAAAAGCTGGGAAGCTTATTCCAATCTTTCCTATTACACAAGAAGCCTTCCACCAGTAGGACTTGACTGTCCAACACCAATGGGTGTTAAAGGTAAGGAAAAAAGCAGATGGCCTAATGTGCACTTCTAGGAATTCCTGCTTGTCTTATCCTCTTGGAAAATACCCTGAGACCCGCCTGTCTATCTCCATTTTTCAGTGTAGGTGGCGTAAGAGCAGCCATGGTTTGGATAGAGAACTATTCTTGTTCTCGTTTTTGAATTACATGCTAAAACCAGGAGATTTAGGAGTTTCTAAAACCAAGCAAGTGAGCATAGAGAAGCAGATAATTCCCCTTACTTCTCTGCTGCTGTCTTTTAATAATGCATTGAAAGCCTTAACCCTTTTTGTTTGGAACAACATTAAGTACTGCACAAACAGAGTTGCTTTGAGTGTCTCACTATTTCTTTCTCTCACAGGTAAGAAGGAGCTCCCTGATTCAAAGCTGATTGTGGAGAAGTTTTTGCTAAGGAAGAAATTTATTCCTGACCCACAAGGCACAAACGTGATGTTCACATTCTTTGCCCAACACTTCACTCATCAGTTCTTCAAGACAGACCACAAGAAGGGACCTGGCTTCACTAAAGGTTTCGGCCACGGGGTACGATAATAGCTCTAACTTGAACACAGCTCTTGGTTCTTAGGAGCTCCTGAGCAGCTAGAATGAGACCTTACAGGTTGTCAGGGTGCACAAACACAGGTGTATGTATAGGCAACACCACTGCAAACCAATGGGTTTTTCCCTTTTGTAACTTCTCCGTAGGCAAAACTGCAGCACTCAATAGCATCTCTTCCAGTTGCAAAGAGCTGTATCTAGTACTATGAAGCAGATTGTGTGCTATTAATTGAAGAGACTTTGTTTAAATCCAAGCGTGCTTTTTAAGTCCTGTTTAGGATCTTTATCTACAAAACAGGCAGCCTTTGGACAAAGAATTCTTCAGTAGAAGCGTAGCGTGGATGTCTAAACCAGCTGTAAAATACTTGTGTATCTACAAAGAGCTGTTTGCCTAATAGAAAGCTGCTGATTATATGGAGTCCTCTTAAACTGCCAGTTGATTTTAAAATCTGCTTTTATGCAGAGATGGCTCCAGTTGCCAGCAAATAATTTGGCTTCATCTTAAATATCTGTGCATGTTACTTATAAGGAAATTATAACATAATTAAAAGGTAAACATCAATGGATGCCTGTAGGAGCTCATCCCTTAGAAGTGGGACCTGTCCTAAAATAGCAAAAAATGCAGCTCGGCTTCATGTTCTAAATGCTTTTATTTTATAGGTTGACCTGAACCATATTTACGGAGAGACACTGGAGAGACAACTTAAACTGAGACTCTTGAAGGATGGAAAGCTAAAATACCAGGTATGTCTTACCTCAAAATCCCTGCCTACTTGGATGTACTTCCTAAATCTAGCACTCTGTGCATGGCATAGTTGATCTAAAATGCGAGCCTAAAGTCAGCACTAGCAGAATCAATACAGCTTAATTCATAAGGACTGTAGCTTACAACTCTTTCTTTCTGCTTTGTAGATGATCGATGGAGAAATGTACCCGCCAACAGTGAAGGACACTCAGGCAGAGATGATCTACCCTCCTCACATACCTGAACACCTGCAGTTCTCTGTCGGGCAGGAGGTGTTTGGTTTGGTCCCAGGACTGATGATGTATGCTACAATATGGCTGAGGGAGCACAACCGGGTCTGCGACATCCTCAAACAGGAGCATCCCGAGTGGGACGATGAGCAGCTCTTCCAGACTACTAGGCTCATATTGATAGGTGAGTGCCACTCTTAACTACATGTGACTCTGACCCTCTACGCATTATCTACTGCAGCTGCAGTAGGTGTAATAAGAAGAGAAGCTATGAAGCTAGAAGAAATTGCTGTGAGGGCATATATCTGAGCCTTTGTCACTGGGGTTGTGGTAAGATACAGCTTCCTTTTGGCTGTCTTCAAGGCAGAACTGAAAAAAAGCTGAGCTAAGGAATGCGTAATTCCCTTATCCAAGGGAAACAGAAGTGAAGCAGTGAAAAGGCAGGAAGCTGAGGTTTGTTTCTCAGGGAGAAAGGCTAGATGACCTCAGGCTTACACAGCTTGCAGGGGTTTTTCTGGGTTTTTCCCTGGGGTTGGGTCAGTTCAGGTATGCTTTAAAAGAAAGGCTGTGATTAAGGCCACAGTTGAGGCAGTTATATAAAATGTAGTTCTACATAGTTTTCCTGCCTTAACTGTCTGTTCATTAGTATTTTATCTTAGAATCATAGACTAGTTTGGGTTGGAAGGGACCTTAAAGATCGTTCAGTTCCAACCCCTGCCATGGGCAGGGACACCTCCCACTAGAACTATCTTGTGTAAATATACTTCTATATTGTGTTACAATCTGGCGTAAATGTACATTAAGCTTTAAAAAGAGGTTGCCCAAACTGAGACAGCAAACCCAGACAACTGTATTAAGCAGCCTGGAAGCTGGGAGTTGCTTTCAGATACCAGCTTTCTTCATTATCCCCTACTCCTACCTCTATCCTAGAGAGTGTTGTGACTGAAGACAGTGTAGATACTGATGTGGAAGCGAGCCATAGAAAACACTTCTCTACCACAGCCAAAAACTTCTGGGATCTTAAGTACTGTGCCACCCCTTGGTCTTAGATAAAATGATATCAATCATTTTCTGTAAGAGACAGCAGAACCTTGAAGAACCTGCCACTCCAGATCACTGCAGTATTTTTCTTTTAGAGCAGTTCAGCAGTGATATTCCCTCTCAGAGCACAGTAACCATTTAAAGTTTCTAAGGCAATCGTTACCAATGTTCTCTCCTGTTTCATTGACCAACAGGAGAGACAATTAAGATCGTTATCGAGGACTACGTACAACACTTGAGTGGCTACCACTTCAAACTCAAGTTCGATCCTGAGCTGCTGTTCAACCAGCGATTTCAATACCAGAACCGGATTGCAGCTGAATTCAATACTCTCTACCACTGGCACCCGCTTCTGCCAGACACGTTCCAGATCCACAACCAGGAGTACACTTTCCAGCAGTTCCTCTACAATAACTCCATAATGCTTGAACATGGCCTGTCCCATATGGTGAAATCTTTCTCCAAGCAAAGTGCTGGCAGGGTAGGTACTTCCTCAAGTTGCTTGTGAAACCAACAGAGACCTGAGCTGGGGACAGGACAAGAGAGTAAAATAAAGCTATCCAGAACTCTCCATATCCTATATAGGCACAACTTCTTTGTGGCTCTTAGCAGGAGATCTTACAACTTTTCATCTTTTTTAAATAGGTTGCTGGTGGGAAGAATGTTCCCGCTGCAGTACAGAAAGTAGCAAAGGCTTCGATCGACCAAAGCAGGCAGATGCGGTACCAGTCCTTGAATGAGTACAGGAAACGCTTCATGTTGAAACCCTTCAAATCATTTGAAGAACTTACAGGTAACCATTTTTGTCCTTTCCAGCAATAAGGGCCCCTCTTTCAAAATGGCGAGCAGTCTTGCAATGCCATTGCTGGACCAGAGCAGGATAGTGTTGCTATGAAAATAGGATCTTTTTCCACTTACGGGGTTTTTTTATTCATCAATAATTGCAGGAGAGAAAGAAATGGCAGCGGAACTGGAAGAGCTTTATGGAGACATTGATGCTATGGAGCTGTATCCAGGCCTCCTCGTAGAAAAGCCACGTCCAGGTGCCATCTTTGGTGAAACAATGGTAGAGATCGGAGCACCGTTCTCTCTGAAAGGACTGATGGGAAACGCGATCTGCTCCCCTGAGTACTGGAAGCCCAGCACCTTTGGTGGAAAAGTGGGCTTTGAAATAATCAATACAGCCTCCTTACAGAAGCTCATCTGCAACAACGTGAAAGGGTGTCCTTTCACTGCTTTCCACATCTTAAATCCTGAACCCACAGAGGCCACTATTAATGTTAGTACCTCAAAAACAGGAATGGAAGATATCAACCCCACACTACTACTGAAAGAGCGATCTGCTGAGTTGTAAAAATCCACCTAGCTATTTATTTAACTTTATATAATAATTTATTCTATTTATACCTTAAAATGTTTAAAAACTTGAGCATCTTCTTTGTGGGGGTTGTCCTAGGTTCCTTACTCAGGTAAGGCTTCCATTTACAAAAGGGATTTTCTGTGTCAGAGCTCTACAGTGGAGAATCCCTTGTTTAAAGTCTTCTGTAACAGAACTATGTATTCCAAAGTGGACAAAGGTTCCAGCTTTTTTAATGTTGTTTTAATACTTGACAATGGGTGTTGGTGGTGTTTTTGTCTTTTTACTTGATAGGTCACATAACACTACAAAAGCAAGTTACTGCCTCAGTGACTTCTTAAGCTTGAAAACAGGCCATTGAACTAAAATAGCAAGAAAATTTGACTTGATGAAAACTACCAGAAAAGATAATGAATTCAGCATGAGAACTCAAAAGTTAACCAAAAATACAAATACTTGAGACTTGCTTATTGATGTAAAGTTAGAAAGCATGTTGCATTTATTGGTGGTACTACCTCTCCCTCATTGCAAATAAGGGACTTTGTACAGTAACTTATGTTTGTTTTTATGTGTAAATCTACCTTCATGTGGCATTATACTATTTTTAACTTAATTATTTAAAGAAAGTAGAACTTCTTTTGGCTTTTTGAAGCATAAGTCAGAGAAGTATTATTTGTGTACGAGGATGATACTAAGGCACTGAGCTCAGAAATAACTGACTCTCATGCTGCAACGCAAGGCTGCTCGCATTTTGATAGAGATGTTTATTATGCAAGTTTGGAGAGGTCTGAAACTTAGTCCAAAGTATTAGTGTTCTTTCCATAGCTGACATTCTCTGGTCTACTGATAATGTAACATTAATATCTATTGCTTTGAGGACAAATGGACAGTACAGCTTTAGTTAGGGATGTGACCGTAGTATAGCTTTGTGTACCTGAAACACGGATATTACTGGGGAATAGTGGAAGCCGAGGAGCTGCGTAAACATATGCAGCAGAGAAATGGATACAGAATAGATCTGGCAAAACTTAAAGCCATCAAGACTTTACTATAGCTTATGCCTACATACGTGAGCCACGCTTGTGACTTACAGTTCTATTTATTGGAGGGAAGAGGGATAATGTTTTGTTTCTAACTTATAAAGCGAGGCATTTTAAGTGACTTAAGCTTAAATAAAATTGGCTAGCTAGCACAAAATCTCCTAGATGTAGTTGTCCTGATCCGGCACTGAAATATCTAGTCTCATCTGGGCACATAAGAAGTTACAGAGGGTCTTGTACCAGCACTTTGAACTTTGCATATAAGGGTATCTTTTTTTTAATTTCTAGAGAGGAAATGTAGAAGATGACCTTCCCATAAAAACAGCTGGGGAACTGTAGGTAAAAAGAAAAAGTCACTTCAGACGGGAATAGAGCAGCAACCTGCTATTCTGTGCCCCTGCCCAAAATTCCTTGGCTACTTGTGGAAAAGGACTTGAGTTTTACGTTACATCTGAATCTCTCAGACACTTGTAGAGGCTCGTGAACCGTCATGGCGATGGCACTAGTATAGTTTGACTGTGACTTCTGTGTCTCTAAACGAATCGACAGATTCTGATTTACCTTTTGCTGTGCAAGTTTAATTGTTAGTGTGAATGGGAGATTTCAATTCAGCTGTAGTGATCGATGCCAGGGACCGGTTTGATTTTGGTATGAATGCTCTGGGACAAAGAAGGGCCTTTGTTTCTTTTTCTGTTTGAAGCATGAAGAAGGGAAGAACTTTGCTTACCCTGTGATAGAAAGTGGTCAGTACTGTGTATGCTGACAACTGAAAATGCTTGGACAATCATGAAACACATAGCGGTTATTCAGATCCAGCTTTGGAACGCACTTCTTCAGAACACCCTTCTGCCATTGACAAGGAAAAGTGCTTGGCTGAGAGCCAAAGAGAGACAAGTTGGGACAGATCTAGTTATTTTGGGGTAGGTAAAGAGGGATTCCGCAGATCCTGTCACCTGAGTGAATCATGTTCATCCTGCATTTTGTTCTCTGCAGCCACATTTCAACAGTCACTCGCCTGTGACCCAACCTGCTGGGTTTGGCTGGGTTCAAGTTGCTCGTGATAACTCTGTATGTTTGAGATTATTTATTTAAAATTCCGTGAATTGTTTTTCACTTTATTTTTGTAGGACAAGAATGTTTTTAAAATACAATTGTTTATATAAATAAATTACCTCTATGGGCTCAGTTGCAGTGATTTCTTTTGCTCGAAGAAACTCTTTCATCTTTGCCACTTAAGATTAAATGCAGAATACCAGGGAATTACTAACACCTTATAACAAAGATGGAATTAAACTCTCTCCTATCCTAAAACCATGATGCATGTAACCTGAAGTGCCCAAACAGAGCAAAACAGATTCCACTATGAAACCCCCAGGGAAGCTAAGTGCTTCAAGAAAACCAGCAAGGCTTTCTTGAGTGCTCTGGGGGGAGGAGGGACACAGAGGGGGTGTCACCAGCTTCCCCTTGCCACTGGCACGCTGAGGCTTTCCCAAGCAAGAACAGTCTGTGGGCATTTCTCTTCAAGCTTGGCAGACTCCAGTGAGAAGCAGCTTTGGGATGCATGCAAGCCCTGGCCCAGCAGTGGCAGTTTGGCCTCCTGTCAGACAGCTCAGGGAGGCTGGGACAGCCATTTCTTCACTGACACCATCAGCTCCTTCCCTCTGCACAAGGGTCCTGCTTTGTGGGCTATCACAGTTGTCACTGACCAGCTTTGCATGGAGGGATGCGAGCTGGAAAGGGGGGCAAGTGGGGCTGGGGCAAGAGCAGGAACCACATGGGCTGGTGCAACATGTTCCTCCAATTATTAGGAAAAAAATTTTCACAGAAAGGGTCACTGGGCACTGCAACAGGCTGCGCAGGAAGGTGGTTGAGTCACTTTCCCTGGAGATGTTTAAGGCATGGGTGGACGGGGCACTGAGGGACATGGTTTAGTGTTTGATAGGAATGGTTGGACTCAATGATCTGGTGGGCCTCTTCCAACCTAGTGATTCTATGATTCTATGAAATGAGGAGCACCTCTGAGGACACCCAATTTCCTCCCTATGTTTCTGTCTCGGATAAGAAATGATAGCAAACAACAGAGGGGATCGTGCCCCTTGTGCAGCCTCAGTCAACTCCTCTACCCAGCCACTGACCAAACATCTCCTCTAGAACCTTTCTGTGCTCAGTGCCCCACAATCATCCCAGGGTTGACTGTCTCCAACACTGCCCCATCCCAATATTAGTGCCTCACCTTCTCACAACCCCTTTGTAGTGACCAACTTGATAGCTACAGCCCTTTACCCAGAGTCACCTTCCTTCCAACCATCCAAAATCCTCCTTGGTCCTCTTGGGGACCGACAGCTCTATACCTGTGACAACCCACTAGCCTATGACTGTCCTCCAGCCTGTCCTCTCTAGCGCCTTTCTGTTTCCACCAGTGCACAGTTCCCTTCTATTTCTATTGTACCCAGGCACCTAAACACCTCTAGCAACTCTCAAAACTCAGTCCCAATCACTTCAGCAACCACCTTCAGCCTCAAAATTTCAACATTCAGAGGGCACCTCCAAGAGCATCGCCCTAGTTCCCCTCCAGGCCACATACAGACGCTTTATGTGGAAGGAGGCATGTGCAGACCACATATGAGCAATGTGAGAGTTTTGCTTTAATTGTCAGTCAACTCGTTCACTCTATAAATTACTTCATTTCTGACATGTTTCTGTTTTGAGGAAAAGTCAAGCAAGGGAGGGAGTGAAAATGAGGAGGAGGATGGGATGGGGAGACACTGCATGGGGAGGCACAGCAGTGAGAAGGCAGCAGCAAGGTCATTGTGGAGAAGGTGTTTCGGGTGACTGCTGCCCTAATTAGGGAAGGGCCAGTCCGGATGGATTTGGCACACTATGGATGAGATAGCTCAATCGTGGAGGAGCTCCTCCTTCCCTCTGAGCAGGGGCATGTCCTGATGATACAAAAGGCAAGAATGTTCCTCAGAGGAAGCCTGCCCTGTGAAATACTTGCTCTCCATCCTGGGTTGAGGTGTTTCACCCAAGGCAGTATGGTGAAGGAAAGGGGATCGGTGTTTAAGTCATACCCTTGGAGGCAAGTCCATCAAGGAGCATGAGAGCAGCACGCCTTGGGATCAGGTCAGCGAATGCTATCCCCTTTACTGAAGGCTGTTGCCATAGGTCATTGGCTGTCTTGCCCACTGCGTACAAGGCCTTTATGGGCACTGAGCTGGAGCCTTGCAGGCATCTTGACCAGGTTTATTACTTCTGATATGCCTGCAGGAGGTGTGCTGACCTTTACATTGGAGCACTGATGCTCTCAAGGCTGCCACCTTACTCAAGTTTCAGCAGGCTTGGCATCATAAACACCTTCTGCTTTGCAAGAAAATACTCCTTCAGCTTCCAGCATCAACCCAGAAAATCCACCAGGCAGTTTCCCCAAGAGGAAGGAAGAGTAGGAAGGAGAGAGGGGACTCAAGTTGAGGAAAATGGACAAGTCACTAGTTCCCTGCCAGTCTGCAGCTATTGAAATGCTCTGGAAAAGCTTATTACAAAGATGCACTGTTTCATATGGAAGACCAGAGAGGAAAAAAAGCCCACCGGCTGTAAGAATATATCTATAGGACAGAAAGGAGCAAGCCAACATGTCCTGGCATAGTTGGGAGCTGAGCACCATGGATAGAGGGAGGATGTTAAAGCTTGTGAGATTGTGAGAGGGCACATACAGAGAAATCAAGGTTTGACTCATGTCAGTTTTTTGTCCTCAGTACTGGGCAAGTCAGATTGCCCAGAGAAGTGACGGCTACCCTATCCCTGGTGGTGTCCAAGGCCAGGTTGGATGGGGCTTGGAGCCCCTGATCCAGTGGGAGGTGTCCCTGCAGGGGATAGAACTGGATGAGCTTTGAGGTCCTTTCCAACCCAGCCCATTCTATGACTGTATCCAGCAGGTCTTAGCCATCAGATAGAAAGCAAAGCACAGGAACCCCAGATTCTGGGGAAGAAGGCAACTAAAATTAAAAGCATCTACTTTCAAACCAACATACTGCATAGGAGTTGAGGAGGTAGCCCACAGCAGGGCACATCTACAGAAAGTTGAAAAGAGATTGCATCTTCTGACTAACAGTAATTCTCATATTCTTTTTTTCTGTTAACTAGTAGCTGTTACAAAGAAGATGCTGGGAAAATACAAAGTGCCACATAACTACGCGTTTCCTGCTTTCAATTGTCTCAGATTTTTACTTAACAGAATCACAGAATTGTAGAATAGTCTGGGTTGGAAGAGACCTTTAAAAATCATCCAGTTCTAACCCCCCTGCCATGGGCAGGGACACCTCCCACTGCATCAGGCTGCCCAAGGCCCATCCAGCCTGGTCTTGAACACCTCCAGGGATGGGGCAGCCACAGCTTCCCTGGGAAACCTGGGCCAGGATCTCACCACTCTCAGCATGAGGAAATTCCTCCTTATGTCTAGTCTAAACCTGCCCCTCTCCAGTTTATACTCATTGCCCCTCATCCTAGCACTGGAGTAGCGATGCTTCTGCCTCAGGATAAAGCCAAAATCACTTGCAAAAAGTACAGGAGAATCCTGCAGGAAATGCATTCTGGCTCTGCACTTTATTTTTTCACAGTAACCAGGTGTAGTTCCTTACTTCAGGCTCACACAGTAGTGGATATAGGTGTGTGCAAGCATCCTTGTTCAAACCTGCCCTGCTGACAGAGAATTTTAACACCCATTCATTTCCCACAAAAAGGGCTGCATTTATGGTAGACTTTTCTCTAGGAGCACACAAGGCTTTTTAAACACACACGCTGAAATGGGCAAGAAAGTGAAAGCAATGCCCATGGTGCCGAGCGGAGAAGGCACGTTTCCCAAAGAGCACGCTGTCTCATCTTTATTTCCCCTACACTGTGAAGATCTACCCAAAGAAAATATTTTCATAAGACTGCATTAAGGAAACATTGTGTAAGTGATACTGGGTTTCACGTAACGCCATCACATGTGGCTGCTAATGAGGATATTGCTGAATTTAGGCTGATGGGTTTTCAGAGATGGGAGACCGAGACCTTGAGAAACAGCACAGCTTTGGTGTAAAAACCCATCTCCACAAGACTGCAAAAGCATCATTTGTTTAGGATGATTTTAAGCCCTGGAAAGCTTTAGCAAACCATGAGAGAGCAATAAAATATAGCTAAAAGCCATGATGCCGATACGTTCTCCAGTACCTTCAAAACCTTACCCTTAGAACTAACACAACTCAATAGCCTTTCAGTTGTGGCTTTCGAGCCCGTTGCCTAGACAATATCCATTAATCCTGCCTAACAAATAATGGCAGAGTTGCTAAGTAGCAGTCATAGGTAATAATTAAAACAAAGTTACGTTGAACTTGCTCAGCTGTGAAATACTAGTTCTTACATAAGGCTGGATGTAACACAGGGTGATCCAATCGCATCTTAGAGAAGTTGTTAAAAAGGTGTTATGTCCAATGAGGCAGGAAAGTACCTAATCTCAAATCTAATTCTCTAATGGGCTGGGATTTTTATAGCACAGGGAATTTCAGTGAAAGCAGAAAAGAACATTGCATTTCTGAATTAGAATTGGATGGATTTTTCGCAGTGTTCCATAAACTGATAGAATTTCAAACAAATTCAGGACATATTTTTAGCCCCAGAACAATAAAACCAGCTTTTCCTCACTGCTTGCTAGGTGAAATGTTCTAGTTTGTCATTGTAATTGACCCAGTCTTAATGGCAAACAAAAGATTTCCCAACCTGATCATGAAATAGAAGGTCTTGTTACGGATCAAGGAAAATACTTGAAACAATCCAAAGAGCAAGCTGGCATTACTGTATGGTCAACAGGCTTGGATATTCTCAATAATGTTTACTCTGTATCAGATGTGTTTCAGTCAATAATGAAAATTCTGCTCAATAGAGGGGGATGGATAAAGCACTATATTCAAGGTTCCACTCATCCCTCCTCAATCTGAAGAAAGAAAACAAATGTTTGCCTCAATTTGAGGATATTTCAAGGAGCATATAAGCATGAAGACCAAGTTAGTGTCTCCAATAATTACAAAACAAATGACAGATTAGACTTTGAAAAGTGATTCTGGCTTAGCAGAGCCCAGAGTTTTGGGTTTGGCAGCACTCTGAAAGCACCTCTGGAGATTTCTGATATTGAAGTCCATGGCTCCCCAAGAGTGCCAGCAATTGGTCTCAACCATCAAGTGCCGAATGTCCAAGTCTTTTCAGTTAAAATATCACTTGAAATAAGATACAGAGAAAATACGAGCAGGCAACGGTTACTGGCGGGTCAAGATCAATGGGGTTTCACAGAACAGTTTTTAAAAGCAACAGCAAAAATAAAACCAACCAAACGATCCACTTCTCAAATGAAGACATTGTAAACAGAGAATCAAAATCCTCATAGTTCCTTGTTTTTCAGGAAGATCATTTCCTCTTTAAAGTCACTTCCTCAGTCACTCTTGGTTGCATATATTTCTCATAACTCCCTTTAAACCTTTCATGCAAACCAGTCAACATTTACCACTGTTGTCTTCAATATTTGCTTATTCGATAGTCAGGTCTACAATGACTTCAGCTTCACATCAAACTTGACATTGGAGAAGCTGCACATGATTTGAATAACATTGTTCTGCTGCAAACATCATTTGCAAAGTTTATGCCCTTTGCTAGGAAGAAGGGGCAGCTATTTTAGCCGTACTTCCCAGTCTCCATCTTCAGTGGGATGCAATAGAAAGACAGGGACAAAGCCATTTTACTGCATAATTTGCTAGAGAATCGGAAAATCTGCAGCCATCATTAAACAAAATGCAGTACCTTGGGACACTTCCTACTACGAATCAATTTGAAAAAACCCTTCTGTAACTGCATATCAGATTTAGAACTGAGTTCTGTAAAAAAGGAAGAGCTTATCTGCTTCTCCTGACTTTATGAAAATGGACTGGGAAGCTCACTAAGAAAGGTTCCCATGAGATTTCTCTCACTTCTGCTTTCAGTCTTAGCGAGACAGAGCAAGAGCAGCCCCTAATACAGTATTTTACATTATCTTAATGTATTCTTCTTCTTCACTTACATACCAGGAATCAGAAGACAGATGGAGTAACTGTTTGCTTCAGCACTTTCATAATGGTCAGCCTGAGAAAAAATAAGAGAGAAGGATGCGTTACTCCCCATCACGTTAAATCTGCTTGCTTGTTCTCAATAGGTATGAAATGTACTGGGAGAACTGGAAGTCAGAAAAAGACGTAA
This sequence comes from Piaya cayana, assembly GCA_013389865.1. Lineage (NCBI taxonomy): Eukaryota > Metazoa > Chordata > Aves > Cuculiformes > Coccyzidae > Piaya > Piaya cayana. The sequence continues at coordinate 17,975 of WAAB01004943.1, forward strand.
ATTTTCTTGAGTCACTAATAACATTTTTATTTATTTGCCTCTAGCTTCATTTTCATGGGAAGGTCCTTCCTGTAGAAAACAAGTTCCATTGCCTGTGATTCAGCACATGAATGGGTAGGCAATTGGGAGATTATGAATAAGATCGCTTATTATGAAGTGGCCATAAATGTGGCCTCTTGAATAAAGCTTTGAAAGAGCAATCTGTCATCAAATTTCAGGCTAGTCTAGATTTGTGTGGCTTGCACAAAGACAGTCCCATCTTCCAATTCAAAGTCATGCTCGGTTCTTTTCAAGACCTCCTTATTCCGCAATTGATGTTGAATCAAACAGAATTTAATCACAGAATGATAGATTCATTAAGGTTGGAAAAGACCTCTTAGACCATCGAGTCCAACCATAAGCCAAACACTGCCAACTCCACAAGTAAACGGTGTCCCTGGGCATCACATTCATACATCTTTCAAACACCTCCAGGTGTCTGGTTCCACCACTTCCTTGAGCAGCCTCTTCCAGTGCTTTACAACCCTTTCAGGGAATGAATTTTTCCTAATATCCAATCTGAACCTCCCTCGGTGTGACTTGAGGCCTTTTCCTCTTGTTCTATCACTTGTTATTTGGGAGAAGAAACTGACACCCACCTCACTACAACCTCCCTTCAGGAGATGCAGCGAACGATGAGGTCTCCCCTCAGCCTCCTCTTCCTCAGCCTAAAACAGCCCCAGGACCCTCAGTTGCTCCCCAGAACTCCTGTGCTCCAGACCCTTCCCCAGCTCTGTTCCCCTTCTCTAGATGCGCTCCAGCCCCTTAATGTCTTAATGTCTCTAGTGAGGGGTCCAGGACTGAACCCAGAATTCAAGGTGTGGCCTCACCAGCACCGAGTCCAGGGGGGCAATCACTGCTCTAGCCCTACTGGCCACACTTGTTCCTTAACACTGGTTCCTTAACAAAATCCTCTCCTCATTTCCCTACTGCACTCCCTGTTTCTCATAACCCTTAGGGCACAGACTCTTAAGACAATAAGTGCATTTACTTGAGCAACAAGCTGCATAAAAGTCTATTTTTTTCCTAAACATTTTGCCTTCTAGCTTCTACCAGTCTAAATCTAACTAAAAGTCTGGATTTGCCGCAGTCTGTAACTGTCTCAATTTTTGTCCTCTACTGGGAGAAAACGATCTACAGAAATTTGACAGCCAGGCAAGGACTGAAGCTAATTATAATATATTCTTGTGTAAATATTAAAGTACAAAAAAACAAGTTTAAAATAAATCTTACAATATGCTGCTCTGGAGTACATTAAGTTATGAAGATTAAAATCTGGAATGGTTTTGTTCTAATATCTAAAATGAGGTTCAGAGATGCACAACAGTTTTCACCTCACACAGTAATAAATAGAATACAGGTAACCTGGTTTTGCTACTAATTTTTGCCTTTCCAAGTAAGTACATAGTTGTAAATCTAGCATAAAAATAAGACTGTTTTCTTCCGCTGCTTGTCTTCTGTTGGTTGCTGCATTCCCCGAAAGTGAATGCACATTCCTGCCTGTGGGATAGCAAGTTGGCATGCTCACACATGCCTGCGGACATGCAGGCACGTTATCTTGGACAACATCTGCTGAGGAGCTCTGGATCAATGGGCAGCTGCCACAGCAGCTGTTTTTGTAGTTCTGGTTTAAAGCTAGGAATAGCTTAAAAATCAATCTGAAGACAGGAACTACTTTTAGGGTACAATGGTAGTTTAACTGTAGAAATTAAGGTGCCCATAATGCTGAGAAAAATGGAGATAGACTTCAGCCAAACCTATCATGGGCTGACGATCCAATGTCTGGCCCCAGAGCTACCCCTGCTTTGCACTGGAGGTTGGACCAGAGAGCTCCAGAGCTGCCTCCCAGTCCAAGTTATTCTGTGATTCTACCCTTGATAGTTGTATTCACTGTTCATTTTATTGCAAATCACACATAAAGCATTTGCTCAAGTCGCTGTTACATGCTATACCTACACGCTGCAAAAATAAGCTATCACGTACATTGATACATGAAATTTAAGCAACCATTCCGGTAAGTGAACACTAGCACGAGAAGTGATGCTGACTGATGAGAAGCTCAACATGAGCTGGCAATGTCCACTTGCAGCCCAAAAACCAACCGTGTCCTGGGCTGCATCAGAAGCAGTGTGGCTAGTAGGGTGAGGGAGGGGATTTGGCCCTCTATTCCTCTCTTGTGAGACCTCATCAGGAGGATTGTGTCCAATTATGTGAAATCCTCAACACAAGAAGGACATGGAGCTGTCAGAACTGGTCCAGAGGAGGCTACAAAGATGATCCGAGGGCTGGAGCACCTTCCATCTGAGGACAGGCTGAGAGAGTTGGGGTTGTTCAGTCTAGAGAAGAGAAGGCTTCGAGGAGACCTTAAAGCGACCTTCCAGTACCTGAAGGGGCTACAAGAATGCTGGGGAGGGACTGTTCACACAGGTTTGTGGTGATAGGACGAGGGGCAATGGGTATAAACTGGAGAAGGGCAGAATTAGAATAGACAGAAGGAGGAATTTCTTCACGATGAGAGCTGTGACAGACCAGCCCAGGTTGCCCAGGGCAGGTCTGGTTGCCCCATCCCTGGAGGTGTTCAAGGCCAGGTTGGATGATCCTTGGGCAGCCTGATCCAGTGGGAGGTGTCCCTGCCCATGGTGGGGTGGAACTGAATGATCTTTAAGGTCCCTTCCAACCCAGACTATTCTATGATCCATGATAGGAATGCTGCAATGAATGAAACTAAAGTTAATGTTTAAAAGAAAAATAAACCTATTAAGATAAATAAAAATATATTAGGCAAGAAATGGCTTCAGTACTACTTCACAATGATAGAAGTTAAAAAAGATGAAATAAAACCAGTTTTAAAATAAATATATTAATGATAACAGGGGCCTGCTGCAGGAAAAATTCTTGGAATGGCAGAGCTAAGGTTCTCTTGGTTGAATGTAAAGTTTAGATACAGAACACAATACTTTACTCTCAGTTTTTAACATACTTCCAATCTACTTATGAAGTCCCTGCCTTACCAGCCAAGTTTTAACCCTCCCATCAACACAGCCCTCAAATAAAAAGCACTGTGTATAGATAATAAAGCAGCTCTCTTCAGACATTGTGGGCCACATTCAGTGCTACAAAAACTCATTCATGGCGTTTTTTCAGTCTGGGTCCTGGACTTTTCCTGATCTCATACAAAAGCATCTTTAATGGGAAGTTTATTTTGCTTAATAATATTAAGTGTATTGAGTGGACTCATGGTGAGTAAGGAGTGGACGTGTGGAGCCACATTCATTCAGAACTGGAAGACACTTCCCCCTTGTAGAAAATATGAGGTTGTTTTCACCTCTTTCATATTCTGGGAAGCGAGGAAATGTCTCCAGTTGAGACCCATGGAAATTTTTGGACAAATCTGTCTGTTGTCAAAATGTAGCATTTTTATGGACAGAAGCCAAGTTCAACAAAACTGTCCTTGGGAAATATTTCTCAGGTCTAGCAAGGAATTTCTTGGTCAAAACACAGCTGAGACCTTCCCCCTCCCCTCAATTTGATGGACGCTGTGGAGGTTTAGTCTCTCACAAAGGTTCTCGGATAAGGGTTCAGGATAAGCTTTTGCAATGCCTCAGTCTTCCAGGTAAGTCCATTAGCTATCAATAGGCTCATTCTTGCAGGATCACTCTTTCCCCACTGACTCCTTCCTTGGTTTCCCCTTTTTTAAAAAGGACAACAAAGTTTCCAGTCCTCTTCTGCCATAAAATGGGAGAATTTTGGTAGGTTGACAAGTCTTTTCCTGCCTACTCCTTGTCCACACAAATGTTTTCTCACTTCATAAAAGCCTTGTATTTTGCAGAAGGGAATTTGTCTGCAAAAGTTTTCCTGGAAAGGCAAAATATAGAGTACAGCACCAACACTGATTTTGGATCATAAAGTTAGTGAGACATTAGAATTGTAGAAAAGATGCAAGGTTCGACTGGTTGTCCTTTGCTGAAACACTCCGGAGAGTTGCTGGTTGTCAGTGAACCTCTCACAATCTCTCTGTCCCTAAATTAATAATGCAGTTACTTGCTAACCATGTCCAGAAGACAGCAGGCAACAAACATTGCTTTTATTCTTCTGGTGACCAGACTCACCTTCCTCATTCCAGTATCCACACCTGGACCCTTTCCTTCCTAGGGGTAGCTGCTCCTGATTGTAGGTCTTCAATACCCACCTGCTGTATCCTGGCTTTCCCCTCCTTCTCCTGCCCTTTGTGATCTGCTGGAGAGTGGAGAGAGCAAGGGAATTCAGGCTGCCAACCCTGGCTTGCTAATCTCCCAGGGAGAAATCCACCTTCTGAACAGAAGCTCTGAAGAACTAAGTCCTGAGTGAGGCAGCACCGACACCAGTTTTGCAAGAGCTCAGGGGAAATTTTTGGTGACTAAAAGAGGCCATGAATGTCATGCAGAGAGTTCTTTGGTCCAGCTCACTGAGATAGCATCTTTTGGACAGGACAGTGTATTCCAAGGCCCATTATATTCTAAAAAGAACCCTGGCCGAAATATGTTTGCACCACTTGAATGCTGTTTCTTAAAATACCACAGAAAGAAAATGTTTAATTATGTTTAAATTTTCATAGAATCATAGAATCGCTTGGGTTGGAAGAGACCTTAAAGATTATCTAGTTCCAACTCCCCTGCCATGGGCAGGGACACCTCCCACTAGATCAGGCTGCCCAAGGCACATCCAACCTGGACTTTTGAAGGGAATGGAAGCCTAAAGAAAGGCTAGAGATATTTTATACTGCCTTCAAGTGAACTGCGACAAGGAGAAAGCTCTTAAAATGCACCCTATATGCAAAGCAGAGTCATTGTCAAGCACAAAATGCAATGCCAGTAGCATAACAAAAGGGCTTCTGGGAATCAAAACAAATATATTTAAATTGGCTAGAGGAAAAAAAACCCCACTCCTAATTGTTTATTCTAGATTATTATGCTAGTTTTTCTTTCGCAGGCTTGTGAAGATAGAGCAATTGACCTGTCAAGTGTCCATCCTGAGCCTGTTTTAGCCATATGTGGTATATGTCTGAAGTACTTCAGGGTGCACAGGAGCAGGTCCTGAGGAGCACAAGCTTTAGCATTCCATCATAGCTCCCTCTTTCCACGCATTCCCAGAGACTGGTGGAAAACAATGCACTGAAATGCCAGGAGGTCAGCCAATCCTGGACCCAAACTGTGCAGTCACTGAGCAAAGTTCAGCTGCAGAGCAGCCCCCATGCAGGAAACCAGACAGGCTTTTCTTCAACAGAAAATGGAGAGTCAGCCTGCCTGTGTGGTTGGAAATGATCTCAGAGTTAGGAGAACCTTGGGAATATACACCAAAAGAAAAACCCTTTGTGTGATGCATTGGTCCTTGGGGCTGCCACCTCAGACTGACAGCGATCATAGAATCATAGAATCACAGAATCACTGGGTTGGAAAAGACTGCTTAGATCTTCATGTCCAACCATTCCTATCTGCCACTAAACCATATCCTTGAGTACCTCGATGCAGCAGTGTCCATGCTGGGAACCGTATGGTGTTACAACACATGTGAGAGGATCACCCCAGCCCATCCAGCATGTAGGAAATCTTTGACTGACACCTTCTATACACTTCCCAAGGGACATCCATACGGGACACCAAGTTAGGCGTATCACCAAAGGACACATGGGTACTAGGGAAGATGAAGAGAACCAGAAATAAGAGGCCTGCCAGTGCTTAATTGCTTAAATTAAATACACTGGGCTTTGACTCCTACTCCAGGAGCTTGAAGAAGAGAAGCAGCTGCCAGATGCAGGTGGAAGAACTTCCTGCTTTCTCCTGTCACCCCCCCCGTGTCTCCTCATTCTCCTGTGTCTCCTCACTCCCCTCTCCTCTAGGAGAGCTCTCTGCAGGCACAAAGACCTCAAGAAATTTCCTGTAAAGGCTGTGCAGAGCTGACACACATCTTGATGGCTAGCTTTCACTGCTCAGCTCACCATCTTTGGAAAAGCGCATCAATGCATGTCGCTGCAGTATGCCAGAGGAAACCCAGAAATACCTCTTTTCAGGTGGGGATGTTTTGGAAGAAAGATAAGGGTATTGCATAGTAAGCTTGTTCGTCATGTACTGCCAACAGATATACATTGATAGATACTGCTGTATGGAAAAGCAATTTAGAGTGCATAAGGCCTTGGCTGGTGTTTACTTTGGCCAACAGCAACTGGGCAAACCTTGCAAGGACCTGACCTAACGTGCTTACTTCCATGTGCGGTCATCGTTCATTAAACTCACTTATGCATAGATTTATTCTATATTTAAATTCCAAGAGCTCTGCGTCTTGTTTGTGTGTTAATGGGTAACTTTTGGGAGTTTACACCAGTCTGAAGTAGTGAGTGCTTCCGCAATTGCAGGAGAAACATCTCAGTAGCCTTTCCTTAATGGCCACACACATTCCCAAGGGGCAGCCTCATGTCGTCAGTTCTCCCACCTCTTCTGTACGTGCAGCGCTCCATCAATCATTGCTATTTATATTGACATGGTGCCTGGAGGTCTCCACAGGCAGCAGCTTTTGTTGTACAGAACCAAAAGGAACAACACGAACCCTCCTGTGGAGGGCTTCCTTTCAGACAGACGCAACACAGCAGCGAAGCAAAGCAGCAGCAGGGTGGTGGACTGTGTTCCTTGTGTAGGAAAAAAAATATCACAAGAAGGTAGAGTCAAAGATGGAGCAAAAGGAGGTGATGGAGAAGTGGGAGTAAGAAGAGAAAGGGAGCGATGAAGAGAAAGCATAGAAAGAGGATAAAAAGGGCATTGTGAGAGCAAAGGAAGGATGGAAATGGAAGGGTCTGGGAAGAGGAGAAAAAGAGGCATAGCATGACGTTAGGCAAACAGGCATCAAAAACAAGTAGCCATCACCAGACAGAACTTAGTGTCCAGATTCCCAGCTGTGCAAGAAGCCTGACATCATGCTCATCTGGGGGCAGGAAGGCGAGGCAGATATGATGTGAGCCTCCAGCTGCATCTGAGGATGGCCCCTGAGGACAGGCACATCTACGGGGCCGCTGAGGAGCTGCACGTCCTGCCCTCCCTCCACCGCCTCTGCTTTCTGGCAATTTCTCTTGCTTTTTATTCCCTTTCTCTTTCTCTTTTCCTGAAGAGCACATTGGTATGATTTGTTCTATCAAAAAGGTTTCTCCCCAGAATATGACATCTCAGCTCCAACCAGGAAAGTTGGATCATGAAGGCCATGAAGAAACAATTTAGAAATGCCTCTTCCAATAGTGGGGAAAACCACCCCAGATTATGTGTTCTAAACAGTGCTTGAACCCTGGAGGTACCTGCAATGCTCCACAGTCTCACGTTTGAGTCCTGAGCATATGAGACTCCAAGGTCACGGCTGAGATGGCCGAAGGATTTTAAGGCAAAGGCCAACATATCAATTTAACAGATGCATTTCTGTCATAGATTAACCAAATCTCCTTCAGATAAAAACTATGCAAGGAGTCCAAGTGCTGTAGTCACTTTCCAGTGAGCACAACAGATTTTCCAGCTGCAGGGAACATTTGGAAGAGCCCTTGATCCCACTGGGAGCCAGGAGCTCCTCAGCTGCATCAGCAGAAGTTCTTCTCTTTGCAGCCCTTTGGCAAACCAGTTGAGTGAGACATGCTAGGAGAGTGTTGTAAGAAAAGCCATAGGTTTGGAATCACTGTGCTCCAAGACAGTCATTGGGGGACACTGAGGATAAGAAAATGGTGTGTGGCAAGGTCACCTTCTGGGCTATAAAACAAGCTGGAAATGTTTCACGGGGGCTGCATAAATACATGGAAAAATGATGAGTTACTGGTGGGAAAGCACATTGGGGTAGAGGGAATGGCTCTGCAGGCACCAGCACAGGAGGTGGCTATGGGGCTGGAAGCACCCTTGGTCTGAAACAACGTGTCCATACTTGAGTTATATCCATCAACTGCGAGCACTTCTACTGATTGTTAAGAGACCACATCTGATAAGAGAAAGATGATGAGCCCTGTTTGAGGTCACTTTGCTCTGCTGGCTGCTGAGTTCCCACACAATATCAGGGTGAGTGGGGCTCCTTTTGATAAAACCCAGACATTTTTCCACTCTGAGGAAGGAGGTGAACCTACAGCCCCCACTCCCGTCTGATCCTCCTCCTGCTGCTTCAGGAATCCAACAGAGCTATGACTCAGAAGACCCAAAAAAGAACCTTTCCTCACCAAAGTACTCAGTGGACAGAGCCGTGCACCTACATAGGATGATTCAGACCATCTTGGGTGTAGAAAGCCTTTTGATTTTTGGAAAATCTTCCTAAATTGTCTGAAATTGTAAAGCTTCCTATGGCTGCCTAAATTATCCATGACTTACACTAAAGTATAGGAGGAAGAAATACAGTCTGGATCACTTCATATTGTCAAAATAAGATGAAAATGTCACAATTCCTCCTTACATAATACAGAATAGCAACTTTCCTGGCTTTTGGATGCATAGAATAATTAAAAAGGATAAAAATCGTAAAGGCAGAAACTGTTTCTGCCCTCTCAAGCATCATGACTGTCACTCAAGCAAGGAGAAACTACTCAGAGTAAAGCATTTTATAATAAGAAGAGAGTAATCATATCATTGCAAGCCAGAAGAACTAATAAACTCTAATAAAGCAAAACTCTATAACTCTAATAAAAAAACTCTATAACTCTAATAAAGCAAAATCCCTCTGGTCTGCAGCCAAAATGCTGGGAAGAAGAGGATAAGAAGACTCTCTGAAAGGTACGCGGGCTTAGGCAGCCAGCAGTAGTATTATGATGCTTGAAAAGCTTTTTGCAACGACGTCTTTCTTTGTCTAGCTCTTGAGTGGTGGTGTAACCTCACACTTGCTTCAGTTGTTTGGAACAGCAGCAATGATTTCTTTTTTAATTCCTAGACTCTGACATCCTCTGGCGATTGTTGCTAAGAAAACTATGACTTCCAGAAAAATGCAGCTACGCAAACTAATTGTTTTACCATTTGCTGCTCTGCTCGTGGAGGTGCAGCGCCAGCACAACACCACACCAACCTGGCAGAGACTGCGAGCACTCACGTAGGACAAATCAGTGTTTTTCCTTCAAGTAACAGAACAAAAAGCCTTTGGGACTTGAGCTAATTGTAGCTGTCTGGCCTCGTGTAATTTTTTATCATACCTTTGCCCATTATCACTTTCATTTGAAATACTCTCTCCTGAATGAGAAGGTCCACATTACAGTAGAAACAAGAGTCCATACACATTCTTATGCTTTGGGCAGCCTGATCCAGTGGGAGGTGTCCCTGCCCATGGCAGAGAGGTAGGAACTGGATGATTTTTAAGGTTCCTTCCAACTCAAACTATTTCATGATTCTATGATTCTAAACTAAAATGAAATTCAAACCAGTACCAAAGGGCTTCTAACGATGACACATGAAAAGCTTTTGAGCGCTGTAGCATAGTGGATTACGTATGTAATGTAATTACACATGTAAATGTAATCCACCGTTCCTGACCTGTTTCATTTCCATGCATTGCATACCTCAATAGTCTGAATTAAAAGAAACTCTAACTTTCACAACTGATTCATCCATCTTCTGTGAATCACTAATCTTGAACCTCTTTCTTTTACCAGAAGCAGACATCAGGTCTGTCCAGCAGACAGCTTAGGTGTGTGTATGCACGTTTAGCAGAAACAGGGCAAGTCTGGATCTAAAGTCTGAAAGCCATTCAAACATTCCTACTCTCATTCCTGATGGGAAAACCTTTTTCACTGCTATTTATATGGCATCCATAAAGTCATCCCACATGCTGAAATGGAGTGATCTATGACTGCTTCTAAATAAGCTTAAATCCCTAAATTAGATACCAAGGACTGGCTTTCAAAAGTGATTATGGAGTAAAAAAACTTCCCTTTGGTAGAGCATCAGTTTAAATGCAGGAGAAGACATTAGACCCTGAACTGATTTACTTCTAGGCACCACCAAATGGGCTGTGTCTGCAGAGTTCTCCACATTAGCTGCCCACGCAAGCTCTGACTACATGAACAAGCGCCATTAGGACAGAACAATCCCTCAGAGCAAAGTTTTCACAACTGAACTTTTTTCCATAAGCAGAATTTTGCCTTCCACTCCTGACACGGATATGACAGCAAAACTCAGGGTATTGCTTAAAGAGATCCAATCCCAGCGTTGGTTGCTATCCCGTCTGCAGGAGTAGACAAAACATGTACGTGGAAGACATGTGCCGTGTAAAAATTAACACAAGGAACTGAGGCCTTAGGATTTGTCACCAGTTCCCCTCCCATCACAGAAAGGATTTGGACAAAACAAGGGGGAAAGGCAGAAAGACAAGAGTGACCAAAAATACAGAACAGTTACTACAGAGAGATATCATAGAATCATAGAATAGTTTTGGGTTGGAAGGGACCTTAAAGCCCACCCAGTTCCACCCCCTCTGCCATGGGCAGGGACACCTCCCACTGGAACAGGCTGCCCAAGGCCCATCCCGCCTGGCCTTGAACACCTCCAGGGATGGGGCAGCCACACCTTCTCTGGGAAACCTGGGCCAGGGCCTCCCCACTCTCATTGTGAAGAAATTCCTCCTTCTGTCTAGTCTAAATCTGCCCCTCTCCAGTTTATACCTGTTGCCGCTCGTCCTATCACTCCAAGTCTTTGTGAACAGTCCCTCCCTAGCTTTATTGTAACCCCTTCAGGTACTGGAAGGTCACTATAAGGTCTCCTCAGAGTGTTCTTTTCTCCAGGCTGAACAACTCCAGCTCTCTCAGCCTGTCCTCATATGGGAGGTGCTCCAGCCCTCGGATCATCTTTGCAGCCTCCTCTGGACCCGTTCCAACAGCTCCATCTCCTTCTTATGTTGAGGATAATTGGACACAATAATTGGACACATAATTGGACACAATCCTCCTGATGAGGTCTCACATGAGAGGAACAGATGAGCAGAATCCCCTCCCTCGACCTGTTGGCCATGCTTCTTTGTATGCAGACCAGGATGCTAGTTATCATACATACCATATAATAAACATCATATAGTATCACATCACATCTTGTTTGGAGGACAGCAGGCTAGTGGGAGAAACCAGCTCATAGGAAAACTCAAGCTGGAATGGGAGCTCAGAACACCTCTGTTCCAACCTCCAGCTCAAAGCAGGTCAGCTCTGGGATCAGACCAGGTTGCCCAGCGCTTGATCCATGACACAGATATGACCAGATGGCGTTTGGAAGGTGACTAGCACTGGAGTAGTCACTGTTTCTCACTGCCCAAGCTATTCAAATTATCTGATGCAATTTTAAAACAAAAGGATGACTTTTTCCACACAACTTATAAAACATTTTGCCACTGTGTACTGGCAAAGCCTGACGTATAAATAGATTCAATACTTAGTCAGATTAATGGAAGAAGCATCATTCATTGCTTAGTAACCATAAACAGATGCAAGTCAATATGGTCACCCTTATAATAAGGGGCTCTGCTAGCCTATCCCTCAACGCAGCAGCAAAACCAGCCACACAAGTGACAGCAAACCCTCCGCCATGGGAAGTGAACACAAGAAAATCCCTGCTAATAAGAGTTGCGGGCATGGTTAAAGAACCAACAAATGCAAGGGTCTGCGACATCAGCTATTCTGATCTTCTAAAAGCTGTTTTTAAGGCAGAGAGGGGCTGACACTGTCACCGCACCTGCATTGTGCAGGGTTTTTGTTTTGCAAGGGCATTTGTCTGTTTGGCTGCAGACAGGCCCTCCCTGGCTGAGAACAGCCGCCAACACCATAGCTCAGGGGAAGTCCAGTTGAAGGCACCAAGTTATGACAGAATTCACATTAGCTCACACAGAACTTTAAGAAATGCATATTTTTGAAGGGTTTAATGTGTTCACAAAAGCATTGTTTATGGTGACGGGCTATAAAACTGTGCAATAACCTACCAAGGGAAATTTCAGAAATATTCTCATCTGAGTCATCTCCATCGAGGTCATGAAATGGAGAAAGCCTTTGAAATGAATTACCGGTTTCGGGGACGGAAAAAAAGCGACCAACACCCTGCCACACACACGCACACCAATAGCCAAATAAGATCTTTCCCATCACTTACTATTGTTTTTCTGCCACTGTCACAGAACCGCACTGTTGACTCAGGCTTCTTGTATGGCACATGTGGCACGCCAAAACTCGACATTTCCAATTTACAGAGAATTTCAACATATTCAGCTTTCAATTCAAAGAAAACCAGGCTTTCAAGAATTCCCATGGAGTAGAAATTCTGGAAAAAGTTTTCAGAAATACCAACATCAGAAAAAATACATGAAAGAATAGTGGATGGGATCAGTAGCTGTTGCAAGATGTATTTCATCATCTTCTTGCAGTAATGACACAACTCTAGGCTTATGCTCCCTCATAACAAGGCTTGCTACCAAAAACCTGACTTCACTGAAATTCCTATTCACATTCATGTGTCCACCTACAACTCACAAGGAGAAAGGAAAACTTCTAACATTGATCAATAAACTGTATATTTTTACATACAGTTTAACAATACACAGGATCTGTATGGCATAACTCTCCAGATTAAAGTATATTCCAGTTTTTTAAACCCTCCCTCACCATGTCAATGGGTAAGCAAAAAGTGTCTACTTTTCAGTATTTACATGATTAAGCGCACATGGAAATTAATTCAGTTCTCCACACCTGAGAAGCTAACAGAAATAAGTGCCTAGGAGCACATGAAAACATGATCCGAGCACCACACACTCAAAATCTCTAGGAACCAACATAAAATGTTTATAGAAGCTCATTCCCCCAAGAGACGGAAGGGAACAAAGCACAGAAAATCCTTTAATCCTTCAATCTCTTCAATGCTTGAGCACATCCTTCTTGAATACCTCATCTTTCAGTGTAATGGAAATAGAAATATCACACACCAAGTAGCAGCACAGGGCTGTTTACCTTGAAAAGGAACTTTGCAAAGCCACGAATCTCCTGTTCTCCTCAGGTTTTTGACACCTATCTATCTAGTGACTCACAGATTCTCTATGTAAACATGGATTGATACATTATACCAGAGTGTATGCAAACGATGTCTCTTTTTCTTTAATTTGCCATCAAATATGACATGTGAAGGTCAACGTGGCCCTAGAAAAAAAATGTCCAGGGAGCTGCCCAGGCCTGTAGCATGTAATCATCTTGGAGTTAAACTCTGCCTTCTAGAATAAACACTTTTAAAAACAATTTTTTCACATGTAAGCAAAGTTTCCTATGTTTCTTCACTTCTATAAACATGACGGCAGCTATAAATACTCTCTCCTGGCAACTCGTGATTCAGCAGCAAGTGAACTTACAAGTGAACACTCATCCAAATATCATCTTGAACATTCGACAGGGTTAATAGCCAGGTAAGAAGCTGAAGACACCGTGCCTTTCCAGTACGAAGAGAAAACAGAAATTCAAGAAAGATAATGTGCTCTTAGAAAGAAATCTCTACCTTTACAGTTTTTCTGCCTTCAAAACCGAAAGCAAATTCTCACAGAAATAGGAAGCGTGGTTTGGGGAGGCAGTAATCCACAGCAGCCTTGTCTTGGTTGAGCTCCAAGCCAAGAAGGCAGAGTACAGGGCTGGGAGCAGTGAGAGGAGAGCAGGGAGGGACTCGGGAATATTGCACATGCCTGCAGGGTTGGCGTTAAGAAGGCCACAGCCACACCAGGCCAAGACTTGCAAGGGATGTCAAGGGCAGCGAGAAATGTTTCTACGCCCATATGGGCAGTAAAAGGCTGAATGAGGAAAATGTGGGCCTGCTGCTGATCCAGGTAGACAGGCGGAGAGAGCTGGGGTTGTTCAGCCTGAAGAAAAGAACACTCTGAGGAGACCTTATAGTGACCTTCCGGTACCTGAAGGGGTTACAAGGAAGCTGGGGAGGGACTGTTCACAAAGACTTGGAGTGATAGGACGAGCGGCAACAGGTATAAACTGGAGAGGGGCAGATTTAGACTAGACAGAAGGAGGAATTTCTTCACCATGATGGTGGGGAGGCCCTGGCCCAGGTTGTCCAGGGAAGGTGTGGCTGCCCCATCCCCGGAGGGGTTCAAGGCCAGGTTGGATGGGCCTTGGGCAGCCTGATCCAGTGGGAGGTGTCCCTGCCCATGGCAGAGGGTGGAACTGTATGATCATTAAGGTCCCTTCCAACCCAAAACTATTCTATGATTCTGTGATTCTATGATTCTATGATTCTATGATTCTATGATTCTATGACTCTATGGTTCTATGACTCTATGATTCTATGATTCTATGATTTAGTGCCAGCTGATGCAGATGGGGATGAGGTACTCAATGTCTCCTTCATCTCACTGTTCACCAGGAAGGTCTCTCAGGCTCCTGAGCTTAAAGACAGGGTTCAAGGAGGAGAACTGGTAGTGGAAAAGAATCAGGTCAGGGTCACTTGAGAAATCTTAGTCACAACGAGTGCGTGAGACCCAACAGTGTCACCCATTGGTGCTGAGAGTGCTGGATAGTACTTGCAAGACCAGTCCATCATCTTGAAAGATCTCAGAGATCAAAGAAAGACTCAGATGACTGAAAAGGAAATGCTGCTGCTGGTATATGTTAGACTCATCTGTGAAAAGGGAAAGGAGGGGGAACAAGTAAAGGTCAACCATCCTCTCTTCAGTCCCTAGAAAGCTATGAAGCAAGTCTCTTAGAGATCTTTCCTAAAGTTATCAGGGAGAACAAGGTTACCAGGACCAGTGTGGCCTGACCAAGGGTGAGTTAAGCCTGACAAGCCTGGTTGCCTCCTATGGTGAAATGCTGACATGTGTGAATGCAGGGAGGGCTGTGAACATACCTCTGTCTCAAAGGCTCCTGCAGCAGGGCTCTCTTAGGACTCGTCCTCTGTGATATCTGTTTCAGTGACCTCAGAGAGGAGGGAGAGCACTCAACTCACAGCATCTGTGAATGAGAAGATGGAGCCAAGCCCTTCACAGTGGCACATGGCAGGAGGAAGAAGGACAAGCAACATAAATCAGAACAAGAGATGTTCAGACTGGATTTAAGAAGAATTTTTTTTTTAAATCATGTGAGGAGTTAAATATGGGAAAAAATTGCCCAGTGGTTATGCCACCTCCATTCTTGAACATTTCAAGATCCGCGTGGATAACTCCCTGCACAGCCTGGTTTGAATTTAGTATTGATCCTTGTTGTGAGCAAGAGGGACCTCCCAAGCCCCTTACACCTGGAGTAGCTCTATGAATTACTGAGCATCCAGCATTATTTATGACCAAAACAAGCAAAAGGGACGGATTTTACCCACAAGATTTTTCCATTACTTAAACTATAAAGTTTCTACAATAGTAGAAAAACTATTGTGAACACCAAAGAAGAAATCCTAGCTTTCATTTTCACATTTAGCTCTTTGAAAGTCAATTTTACATCAAGTTTCAGCCAGTATTAGCTAAATATGCTTTGTAAGGAAATTGGTCTTTTCATCAATTCCAACTGTAGAATCAAAACTCATTGTTACTTGGAATTGATGTATTTTTTTAAGATAAAGAAAGCGAGAATGCATTCAAAGAGAAGTATCCCTCTGTCATGGAAGGTTGTCAAAGAAGTATGGTGTTGGCTGATGAGCAGTAATTAAATCAGCTTTAATTAGAAATGTCTTGACTCCAATATAGTGCAGATAGGTAGGCCATTCTGTCAAAAATTACACACAAAAAAATGAACAGGAATAAAAACAGGAAAAGAAAAAGTGTAAAGCATTTTGCACTTCACCTTAAGCCATTGGACAAATAGCCCCAGTCAAAGCTGAAGAAACGTTCAGTACAAGGAAAAGAATATTTCACGTCCATGGATCTGCCTCTCCAGCCCTTGCCCAGCAGAAGACCCATTGTGTTCAAAAGAATTTTTGTTTGCTTTCACATGCTATAATTAGGCACAAAATATTTAAGTCATTTACAGTATTTCCGTCATTGTAACAGAAAGTTTCGCAGAGGAGCGATTTGCTGGAGGGCCTTTAAGAGGCATTAAAGTGGCATTGACAATTTGGCTAACAACAAGGCAGCTTGAGCATTCTTTGTTCATTATGGCATTTTGTAACTCTTATTTTAGCTGAGTTACGTCTGGGAATGAAATTAATTATTTTGGGTGGAGAATAAATGGTATCAGCTAAGACAGCTTCCTTACTTGAGTTTACTGGACAAAGTTTACAGCCCAAGAGTAAGCCTGACTACCTCATAGATATAAAATAATCTCAAGCATAAAATCTAGCTAGATTTAGTGGCCACCGAAGGGAGTCTAGACCATCAAAACCATTCACAGATGGCAGCAGGGGCAGCAGAGCATCCCCATTGACCAAGATATTATCCCACCACACAGGCAGGATACAACAGGTAGGGCACAGCAGGTCTAGTGGCCAGGGTCATGGGCAGCAGGTCTAGGGGCCTGGGTCAGGCGCCTGGAGATCTCCAGACAAGCTCTTAAAGATGGGGAAGGCTGAGACAAGCTTGTGGTGGTGATCATGGTGGTTTTTGTAGGACCACGGGTGGGGACCTGAGCTGAATTCAAGCTCTCTAGCAGAAATAGAGGAACCTCCCACTTCTCCCAGCTTTCTCCTCCAGCTGCTGTCACCACAATCTGACTCGTATGGCTGCACCGTATTAGAGCTGGTCGGGCAGCCTGTTCCCTTGAATGAGGGAAACACTTTATTCGAAGCCCTGAAAACTGAACCTGCCCAGGCTGATCCTGGGAATACCTGTCCTCAAGTGGTGGCAGGAGGCAGCAAGAGAGAGCAGAACAATGAATCTGCAGCCCTCAGCTCTCTTCTGCTGCAGGACAGGTCCAATGATTTGCACAAGGGTCCATCCGTGAATAACCTATCAACTCATGAAAGCTCAAAGAAGGCTCAGAGTGCAATTCAGAAGTGAATTGAAATGGACCGATGTTTAAGTCACTGCAGTCTGATTCCAGAACTGGTGTTAAATGGCCTCAGCCAAAATATTTCAGGAATGTTAACCCTTTGTCCCTCTATTCAGCACTCAACCCCCACTGGGTTTCACTGTGAAGTGTGTCATTGTGAAAGCTACTCCTTTCTATTTCAAAGAACAAAACCTTCTAAGATTGAACTTGAAGATTCCAGATCCAAAGTGTTTCAATCAAACTCAGGCTGACGTGAAACCTGAGAAATGCTTTTCTGATTGACCTGAAATGTTCTCAAACTTCTAAGAAATCCATACATCTTACAACCACACTGATAAACATGCTCCCAGTGCCAACATCCCAAGGACTCCAAAATACCGATATTAGCCAAGCTGCAGGGCAGTCCATTCTTAATTGTTCCTCCCACTCAAAAAGACTACCTGACTGAAAGAAAATAGTGTTATTATCCTTGGCTGTGCAATTATAAATATGTAGTTCAAGAGACTTACTTGGATTTGAAAAAGGATTCAAACAGACCAGGACCTTCACCAACTCTTTCACAATATGCTTAAGCAAGCATTGGAAAAAGTTGCAGATAAAAGAATTAATTTTACTTTAATTTCATTGCCTTTAGTGGTATGTGGCAATGCATTTCACTCTGTAACACTTCCTGTTACAGTAGCTAGTGTAAATCACCTCAATTTTGTTTATGCTAACCAAAAGCAACATCTTTTATACATAATTCTTTGGGGATTATTTTTTTTTTGGGGGGGGCAGGGAGGGTCATATTACACCACAGTTTTCATAGAATCATAGA